>JBBBDQ010001080.1:402500-602500 GCA_037127315.1 Ascarosepion bandense
TATTTTTTAAACATATACTGTTAAGCATAAGAGATAATGAATGTCTATTATGTTTAATCATGAGCCGTTCTAAACATCATATTTTGGGTTTAATTTCAGGTGAAAATAAAGACAAAAATTCTGCAACATTTGAATATATTTTTATGAAGTTGGTTCTAAGCTTTGGGTTCACATGAGCCATCTTCAGTGAGGTTAGAACCAATTTAATAAAAAAACATCCCAATGTTGGAGAATTTTTGTTTTTATTTTCACCTGAAATTAAAGACAAAATACGATGTATAGAACTGTTCATAATTAAACATAATAAACATTCAACGTGTCTTATATTTAACAGTATATGTTTAGAGAATTATCTCTATATATATAGTGTATCACCTTCCCTATGTCTAACCACTCCTTCTCTTTACCTTCCATTCCACTGCCACTATTGCGCATGGGGCTACATAGGGGAAGGTAAAGAGAAGGAGTGGTTAGACATAGGGAAGGTGACAGATGAGTAAGGATAGCGAGGATGAGGGTTGGGCAGATGGGAAGAGTGTTTGATAGAATGGGAGCAGGTTAGTGTGTTAGGAGGTGTCTATTGACCTTACATTTAAACTCCTGGAGATTGTAGCCGTCGGGGAAGCAATCGTGAGGAAGAGAATTCCACAGTCAGGATGTGCGAGGAAAGAAACTGTTGGAGTAGAAGTTACGGCTGCATTTTATCGGTTTCACTGTAAAAGGGTGAGATCTAGTTGCTAATCTAGTATCTCGTTCAAATTCGTATTTAGGGGGCAGCAGTGATCTAAGTTCATCGGAGCAGAAGCCGTGAAAGTATTTATAGAAGAGACACAGGGAAGCCACGTCGCGCCGGTGGGAGAGAGACTGCAGGCGGTCTGCCAAGTCGGTATCTATCACATTACAGACCCTCCTCTGAACCTTATCGAGAAGCCCGAGGAGAACAGCAGGGGCACCCGACCAGAACAGCAAGGGAACAGCATATATATATATATATATATATATATATATAAAATAAAATATACTTTTAAAGTTTGTTATATGTATGGGTTAAAGAGCTCAATATCAAGTATAGAGCATATGTAAATATATAAGTGGACATTTAGACTATTGTTCTAAGTCTAAGATTCTGTAGGGAAAAATGAAGGCATGACGTCACCATCAGTAAGAGACACTCCAAACACATTCGTAATCACCACTGAACTTACCCAACTGCCCACAGTTTGATATCCAAACACTTTAAAATGTTTGTATTAGAGCTTCCGACGCGAATGCCAAGCAGTAATGTCGGACTTTTTCAAATGTCTGACGGACTGAATTTCAATACATACACATATATAAATACGTATATATGCACATATATAAATACATATATACACACATATATAAATACATATATACACACATATATAAATACATATATATACAAATATATAAATACATATATACATATATATAAATACATATACATATATATATAAATACATATATACGCACATATATATAAATGTATATACATATACATACGCATATATACACATATACATATGCATTTATATATTTATATATATATATGAAATGATTTGTCTGAAAATTATATATATATATATATATATATATGATTATGAATATATATTTGGCATGCATATATATATATGCATTTATATGCTCATATGTACATTTATATATATATGCTCTGTAATATTTTATTACATGGAGCTCTCTTCCTGTATCATTTTTTAATATTAAAATAAAATTTTTAATATTAATTAGGATCGGGTTTTTGGAATTTACCTTTCTGCTTTTTTCCCTTGGATTAAAGTATCTGAATTAATATATATATATATAAAGAGAGAGAGAGAGAGAGAGAAAGAGAGAGAGAGAGATATTCACATGCATATATCTATGACAAAATAAAGTACAAATTGGAACTATATCTCAATCTGACATTTTTCTGTGTAGGTGTACGTTAGACGTAAAGTTTGTTCATACATATGTGTGTGTGTTTGTTTGTGTGTGTGTGTGTGAGAGAGAGAGAGAGAGAATGTCCGTAGACGTTATTTCCGTAAAAATTGGTAACTAACCATGGTTCTTCTCTTGCAATAACATTTTCTACAAACAATAATTCTGCTTACCCATGGGATTACCTATAAATGGTGTTCTCGCTTGCCACTTTCTGGTATTCTTCGAACCTAGCCCATTCAAACATATCATACCTAAAAGCTTTACTTACCTAACATGCATAGTCTTCTTATTGCATCCACAAACATAATCATTTTTATAACGTTATTCTGAAGGGAGCTTTTGCTAACTCGCAATTAACGAGTTATACTATTTCAGTACCTTCTCGTAAATTCAACGGACTAAACGAATTCTTCGAATAATACACAGTAATCCCCTTGGATTAATTCTATCTACGCATTCACTCAAAAAAGAATTTCATCAATGACACACAACACCGGAATAAAGACCAACACAGAACGATATTATCTGCCTCCCCACTGAGGCGGAATATGGCACAAGGCTTTTTTATAGTCGGGAATCTGAGCTCTAAAGCGCTCGCAAAAGTTTCCTATAGAACCTGCATAGAGCAGGGACGGGTACATAGTCTAATTTTCCCCAGACGAAACTCTGCACTTTGGCTGGGCTTCTTCTGGGTTCCTTTCCGCCTGAAGGCAGAGGGCCTGATGAGGTCAGTGTTCGTGCTGACGCGTAGATTATTGGTCTACGTCTATTGACTACGCCTACGTCTCAGGATACTCCATACGACGAGTACCGTTTATTACGTCAACGTACTAGATTGACATACATTTGCCTAAACAGCTTAGCTATCTCGAATGATATACATATCCCTTTCCGGGACATATCATTGAATACTGCTGCTGTCTCTGACCGGGTGCTCCTGCTATCCCCCTAGGTGTCGTTGACAAAATCCAATGGAGAATCTGTGATGTGATAGATCCTGACTTGGCAGCTCGGATACAATCACTTTCTCACCGGCGCAATGTGGCTTCTCTGTGTCTCTTCTACAAATACTTTCACGGCTTCTTATCTCACTGGTGCCCCCTATATATAAGTTTACTCGAGCCACACGATTAGGAACTAGGTCCCATCCTTTTACTGTGAAACCAATAAACTGTATACGCAAGTTCTACTCCATCAGCTTCTTTTCTCGCACTTGCCGCCTGTGGAATTCCCTTCCGTTTACTTGCTTCCCCGACAGCTATAAGCTCCAAAAATTTAAATGTAAAGTCAATAGTGATCTCCTATCTCACTAACTTTCATCCTCTCTCTCTCATCTCCGTCCACTCCACTCTCATCAGTATTCTCATCCTTCTCTTACCCACTTGCTGACACCTCTCATAACCTGTCACTCTTTCTCTAACATTCCTCCCCTGCAAAACAGTGGCAGTAAAATGCTTTGCTTGAGGTGATATGATTATTAAAAATATCAAAATCAAACAAATCTTTACATTTCCTGGACATCATTATAATACGCAGATTGAACTGAAAGTTTACCAAAAACATCCAAAACGAAAACGCCTAATCATTTTTCTATCATATTTTCACAACCAAAGAATAAATTCTAGTCTAATCATAGAGTCCTTAGGATATGTAACTCTGAATATCTAAATTAAGTAGAGAAATACATTGGGAAAACATTAAAACTTCTCCCCTAGCCTCAACATTTCATCCTCAACGCTAAAAACAAATGAAGATAAATAGGCCACACACCATTTCAATTGCCGGAATTTAATAGATAGTCTATAGTTTTGTAAAAAGAGTAGTCAGTTGTTAAAAGGATTTGCTGACATTATCAACTCCGTCTTTGATTCAATGATTTGTATCCAGCCAAAATAATCTCTACGAAATGTCGCCGACCAACAAAAACCCGACAGAGAAACCTTATAGATCAAATCTGGTAAAGAGAATTTTTGACTCCTTCATTGACCATACTAAAAACTATTCTTTATATACACATTCGAGGATTTCCAAAAATAGCACTTAGAATACTCGCTAGCCTAACGGGGGAAAAGATACTTGACTCCTTCACCTACCTTCCTCTTCGTAACACTTGCCAGCAGTAAACTCTGTTTCTGTTCTGAATGCAAAAAAAGTTATATTTGTAAAAATTTGTATTTTGTGTTTTTGTAAATGAAATATATGTCTGTGATTTAGCTCTCTGTTTTGGTCAATTATTTTTTTCTTTTGTTACAACTTTTAACACGTGAGATTATATATATATATATGCCTTCTTCTACCGAGCGCCCATAGCCCAGAGGTAGAATCGCCAACTAACGCCAATTTGGTCGGGTTTCAATCCTGGGTTAAAAGCAATCGGAGTCTAACCGTACTGATGAGCTGATGAGCTATGATACAGCGAAACAGATCTGTCTTCGGATGAACCTGGATGAGGATATATATATATATATATCCATCCGTAGACAGATCTGTTTCGCTGTATCACAGCTCATCAGTACGGTTAGATATCCGATTGCTTTTAACCCAGGATTGAAACCCGACCGGATTGGCGTCAGTTGGCGATTCTACCTCTGCGGTAGAAGAAGGCAGACTTTTAGCGTATGATGTATCATACGCCAGTGGCCTGAGTGCTCTAATTCATTACTGAATGAGCGTTGCGTATATATATATATATATATATATATATATATACAGGTGAAGTGGATTCAAGGTTTTACTGTTTTGAGTGCCCCGGCATTGATTTTATTATAAACAGTGCTCAATATAATAAATATCACAAAGCTTAGTATAATCATATAGTTTTGAATTAATTGTACATTGTGACACGGAAATTTCCATGTTTCGAGATAGATTCTCTTCATCAGGCAATGTTTGATGTTGGTTGTACAAATGATTTACATTTAAATACAAAAACCTTCAGTTTGCTCTTTATATATGTGGCAAGATATAAAATTTACATGTGTGTTTCTTTTAACTAATCAGAGCAAAGATTCATTTTTGAATTTTGACCCCAAAGAATACATACTAACTAGAAACACACATGTAAATTTTAATAGTTGTGTGATAGCAGTAAGTGGGAAACAGACAGTAGCATTGTGCGCATGACCGCAGTCGACTACCAAGGACTATACTGGATTCGTAAGCTCTGGTAAGCAGAGTATAGTCCTTGGTAGTCGACTGCGGTCATGCGCACAATGCTACTTTTCTGTACCTTTTTCTTTGTAAACTTTTCTGTAAATACATCTTTCTTTAACCTACACCTCGTGTTCCGTGTTATATTTCCGTGGACCCACTTTTGGCTCCACATCAGATAGACAGTATTTTTTTAAAAAAGAACTAATACAAAAGAAGCGATTGAAATGTAATAAAAGATAAACTCAAAAAGCCGAGACGGATAGAGAAAAGACAACGCGTGTCAAAATTATGTACGATAGCCCAGAACTCAACCGATTAAATAAACTAAGGTCGGAATCGGTAAGGAACAAAAAATGCTGAAAGTAAAATATACTTTCTTTTTTTTTTAAAATGACGCCTTTCCAGCCTTCGTCCTTCTTATCTTTCCTCTTCTTCATTATCTTCTTCCAACTGTTTCCTATTTTGTCCCGCTTTTCATTTTTCTTTTCCTTGTACCTGGACCAAAAGACAATGGATTGAAAACTGAATGATCGCTTCATCCACCAATGCACATAAAAAGATAAATAGAAGGAAAATGAAAGAAAGAAAACAAAAGCTTAACGTGAAATAAAACCACAAAAGAAAATATGTTTTTACCAATTTCCCCAAGATATTGCGAATCGCCTATTCAAAGTGAAAGACTTGACAAGTTGATAAATGATGCTTTTGTGAATGGGGTCCATGTTGGAATTTGCTTCACGCGATGTTATTAAAGGCTTCAAGTCTTCTCCAAACACTATTCAAATGTGATGCATAAGTACTTTATAAGCGGATCGCATGGGATGTCGTTTATAAATTAATATCATAGTCAGCCCACGTCGTGCAAGTTAATATATACTAGCAGCGTAATAAAAATTTACTTCCGTAAGTTGCCAGCAACCAGATATGGCAGTTCATTCAGCAAATAAAAAAGACATTGTTTAATAGGTTAAATCAAAACACAGTCGAATCAACTGTTCAACACGTCCTGGGCACTTCGATCAGGTGCCGTGGTTAGCAAGCTAGTTCAATTAATATTAAATAGTCAGTTCAATTCTTGCTGCTGCTCGATACTTGTGGTCGTGTGCCACATCTAAGCTACGCCGTATAAATCACTCTCCAACGTGCCTAGTCGACTATCATCACGCAGTGGCTACAAAGCACATCTTTGCAAAACAGTTTGTTTATTTTGCCTTTGCTGCATTTCTTAGGTCGTTGATCTTCTTCTTCTATGTGCCCTGTCCCTTCAGGACGTAGGCGATCATGGCTTTCCACGTTTCCCTATCCCTGGTGGCTCTGAGCACGCCTTCTCCTGTTACAACATGCAACCCTCGTTCCATCATCCACCTGATTAGGTCCTTCAAATATGTTATCTGTTGCTTTTCCCTGTCTCTTTTCCCATCTATCTGGCCTGTTAGTATCAGGTTCTCCAGGCCCTCCTTCCTCATTGCGTGTCCCAGGAACTTCAGCTGTCTCTTCCTGATGCTCAGTATTAATTTCCTTTTTGTTTCCATCATTTTCAAGACCTCATCTTTGCTCACATGTTCGATCCATGAGATTTGCAGCATCCTTCTCTAGAACCACATTTCAGTTGCTTCAAGTTTTTCCTTCATCTTTGATGGTATTGTCCAGCATTCACTGCCATATTGAAGGAAGGACAACACATAGCAATCCAGTACTCTCTTCCTAGTTTCTAGCGAAATTGTCCTGTTTCTTAATGCTTTACTCAACTTCTGGAATCCTTCCTTCGCCATGCTAATTCGCCTTCGGATCTCTGTGTCGCACTTTCCGTCTTCTGTTATAACGCTTCCCAGGTATTTACATTTTTATACCTGCTTGATTCTGGTATCCCCGACCTGTATTTGGCATTTGATGACCATGCATTCAGTTTTCGAGCAGTTTATTTCTAATCCTTTCTTGTTACTTTCTTCTGCTACCTTCTGTAAGAGGTCTTGTAGTTTCTTTTCTGTCTCTGCTATCAGCACTGTATCCTCTGCGTACCTTAGGTTGTTTAAATTGTGGCCTCCGATTACGAATCCAGAAATAACTTCTAGGGTCCTTAAAATATTCTCGCTGTACAATTTGAACAGATCTGGTGAAAAGACACATCCTTGTCTTACGCACCTTTCTATCTTTCTATCTACTATCGTTAAATAACTAAAGTGTAAAGAAAATAATTCTAAGCTTCTTGACAGATTTGAACCCTCATCTTTATCATTACAAGTTACGTTTTGCTATGGCGGGACCATACGGATAAGGCTCAACAAAAAGTTTTTATGCCGAAATATTTCAAATGAGGAATAAATAAATAAATAAATAAATTAATAAAATCTTCTTTGTCAGTTGTTTTCAACGAAACATGCATAAAAGAATGTTTGTTGCCATCTCATCAGACGCAAATTATAAATGGTATTTGTAATTTGCTTTCTGATGAGATGGATACCAAGAACATACCCGTCGAAATAAATTATAGTTTATAACCACATTAGATGACTATTATGTGTCGTATTTATCGCAAACAAACGCTTGGTCGAGTAATTAGAAATCAAGTAAACTACCTACGTAACCCAGGTTCGAACCATACCATAGCCGACTGAGGTTCGCTTATCGCCCTGTTCACGCACCTACCAGGTCTTTAGAATACAAGTACAAATTAATCCCTTGTTTCCAGTTTAGGATTGGGTTTCCGGTTCCTTCGAAAGACTGCTTCAACTCTGTATTTTTATCCTTTCCGACTGAACTCCGAAATTTCATTAACATTTTTTCTCCTCGATGGGAGTAGATAGGTTTGTCTATTGTCAAGTTCTCAATTCACCCCAGTTTTTTTAACAAGATTAGAGGTCTATTTCTTGTTCTCTGTTTAGGATCAGGTGTCCGGTTCCTTCTAAAATCTTTTTTTTTTCTTACTCTAAGGGTGTGCGTTGTGATGCAGTGGATATTGGCTCGGAACGACAAATCGGGGAGCCGAGTTTGAATTCCAGCTGAATTCGTTGCATTCACTTAGGTACAAATACCCTTGGGAAAGGTATTAATCCGTCTCTTCCCTTCAGTTATAGGTTAAATAACAGGACAGATTGAGTTCTATAGCCTTGGCTGGCAACCAGTCTACTGCAGTAAGTAATGGCAACCTACTGCGGGAAAATCTTCCGCCCAGTCAGTAATGTCTTTTTCGGGACATGATCGCACAAAGCGTGTATCACGTATGGCACTTGACTGACTGAATGACTCTTAGAAGCACTTTGAGTCTTATTGGCATAATCGTCTTGCTTGGGTTGAATCGATTAAAACAACATGGGTCAGTGGAATTGGGCAGACCACTCTGATCGCAAGTCGTCGATGGTAGTAGCTGTGCTAAAGTTGTTCTACAGCAGGCATTTTTTCTTTTCTTTTTCTTAATAATACAAATACAAGACCCAACAGCCAGTCAAGGTAGTCGGTTACTGTATAAAGTTATATAAGCATAGGAAAGGATAAGCGTTTGGAGTATAGAACTGAAGTAGAGTTTAGAAGGAACCGGAAACCTAATTCTAAAAGGGAAACTGTCCAAATAATAGGGAAGGGTGTGAACCGGACCATAGGTGAACTAATCTTGTCCTATTAGTTGGGTAAAGAAAAATGAAATGAAACAAAATTTCAAAGTTCAGTCACAAATAATAGAAGTACAGATATGAAGTAAACTTTGGAGGGAAGCGGAAACCCAATCCAAAAAACAAAGGAAATACATCTACTTCTGTTCCGGTGATTGGGGAGGAGATTGAACTGGATGATAGGCCAACATATAGGCTCTTGCACAGAAACAGTAACTTAGGCCTGCTCAGTATAGTTGCAGCATAGACCATATGTTGGCCATTCGGGTGTTAAAAAAACAATACAGTGCGTGAGCGGCTTCTTGCAACAAAAATGAGGTAACCGGCTAGCAGCCATTATCTGAATGCACAACCAAAAGTGGATACATGGCAAATTAAATTACCTCATCAGATCCGGTGACCAAAGACCAGAAAGTGTTATATATATATAATGGGATTGAAACCGGTCGGTCGTTTCCGTATTTATTTTTTTTTATAACCATCTATTGTTCTTCTGTCATCTATAAATGCCTGTAAGTATGACATTGACTTTATTTCTTGCCATTATAAAATGTTTTGCCTATAATAATTTTTTTAAATATATATATATATATATATATATATGTATGTATGTATGTATGTATGTATCTATGTATGTATATCCGAGTGAATACAGCCTGATGAGACACTGAAGTTTCAATGTCGAAACGAACGTACCTTTATAGAGGATATACATAGAATAATTATGTACATGTTCTAAAGTATAATTTTAGATGCGTAGGGGGCTTCATAAGAGTAAAAGTTTAGATTGGAGGAGATTGAAGAGAAAGACGAACCAGTTACAGGGGGTGTCAGAGAAGGGGCAAGAGAAGTATGGGAACAGTTGCGAAGGTAGAGAGAAAGGAAAAGAACAAGATATACTGGGTGATGTAAAAAGAACTAGAGTCAAGTGGATAAGAGATGGGTATTGACATTGCATTTAAATTCCTGGAGGTTGTAGCCGTCAGGAAAGCAAGAATATGGGAGGGAATTCCACAGGCTGGAGTGCGAGAAAAAGAAGCTGAATGAGTACAATTGTCGGCTGCATTTGGTTGATCTAACTGTAAATGGGTGGGACATTGTTGCCAGTCTGGTTGCACGAGTAAATTCTTGTGGCGGGGGGTGGCACCATAGTCATCTGCAGACAGATCTGTTTTGCTGTATCACAGCTCATCAGTACGGTTAGACATTCGTTAGTACGATTGCTTTTAGCCAGGATTAAAACACGACCGAATTGATATCAGTCAGCGATTTTACCTCTGAGCTATGAGCGCTCGGTAGAAAAAGGCGGACATTAGCGTGTTACATACAATATAAACACCCGCCAGTCACCGATAGTGTTCAAATTCATTAGTGTATGAATGATATATATATATATATATATATATATATATAATGTCTGTCATTTTTTACACCAAGAGTACACACACACACACACACACACACACACACACACGCACGTATTTATATATATATATAAATATTAAAGTTGTTGATGTCCAAAATGAAATTTAAATGCATTTTACCTTCTTACATTCTATTTTGTCTTTCATTCCGGCCCGAAGAAACTTAACCCAACTCGCGTTACATACGCGAAAGTTAGCAGATTTAAAACTAAATACTACGGACGATGACCAAATCACGGCATTGATTTAGAATTACGCACAGTACATAATGCAAAATTTGGTAAAAGTACTCAAATTATCAAAATCTGCCATCCATGAGCACTTAGTGAAGCTTTGGTACTAAAATCGCGATGGTGTTTGGGTACCACATCATCTAAGTTAGAAGAATATTTTAGATTGCATTTCTATTTGTGATTTGCTAAATAAACGTAATAAAAATGTACGCTTTTTTAAGCAAATTGATACGGTTATTGAGAAATGGATCTTTTTTCAAAAATTTCCCGCGAAAAAGATCTTGGGATAAGCGGCATGAGCTAACTTTAGCCTCCCCAAGACCAAATCTTTATCCTAAGAAAGTCCCTCTGTGCATCTGATGGGATTGGAAAAGAATCCTGTAATATGAGCTTCGGCCAAATAAGAAGTCAGTTGATTTTGAAAACTGCTGATCGCAAGTGAACAAATTAAAATCAGCAATTCAAGAAAAAAGTCCAGGATTGGTGAACAGGAAAGCTTATTTTGAGACCCGACAAGAATAGTTGCAGTTTGGCTGTGATGTGTTACACCACCCACCATATTCATTATTCATTGCTCCTTCGATTTGTCATTCATTCAGATTCTTGCAAAATAATTTCACTGATAAAAATTGTTCATTCTTTGGGTGACATCTTAATGAGTTCTTTGCCGAGGAAGAAGGACTCTTTAAATAAAAATTTAAAAAAAATAGGAAAAATGAGCAAAAAAAGGTTCATATTTGAATAAATATTTAAGGCAGGGGTTTTCAAACTTTGTTACTTACGGACCCCTTTATATTTCATCTATAAACGCTTATGAGATTTTTACTAAAAATAGCTTATAGTTTTAACGTAGTAAAAAACTGGTTTTAAGCTTACTTTAGACATAAGTGTTCAAATAAAATAAATTAGTACTGCATGTTGATGCAAAATGTAGCAAAATTAAATTTAAATTGCTTTGAATTTCACGTGATGAGTTAATCCACGTACTCCCTATCCGCGGACCACAGTTTAAAAACCCCTGATTTCAGGCATAATTTTGTTTTGTTTTAATTTTCTTCAAAAATCGTGAATTTTCAAATACATATATATTTCTCACTCTCTCTATCTATCTATATATACATATATATACTAGCAGTATAGCCCAGCGTTGCTCGGGTGTAATAAAAGCTTTAAAAGTAATCCATGGTCCCGGAGCTCAGACTCAGCCTCAAGAATATTTATGTGAAGTTTGGTGAGAATCGGATAAAAATTGTGGATTTGTATAAAGGACATACAGACAGATAAACAGACACAAACATCTTGCCTTTTATATGTATATATATATATTATCGATTTTCTGCACTATTGTAAGAACTGCAACCTTGAAACTTCTGAATATCGTTTCTTATGTCTTTGTCTATGAGTGTATCAAATTTGATTAAAATCGGACCACTCCTTCTATAACCTAATTTTTTTCGATTTTCGATATTTATTGGGGGTACCTCGACACAAAACCTAGCTAAGAACACTCGCAGACGCTTATAGTACAACTGCGTAAATTTTCAAGAAAATCGGTTCATCCGTTTCGGAGTCTATAGGTAACGGACACGCACAGAGACAAAGTTCCATTTATAAATAAGTTTAGATATTCTTCATCAGATCTTTATCCTAAGAAAGTCACGCTGTGTATCTAGTGGGATTGGAATGGAATCCTGTACTATGAGCTTCTTTTCGTTTTGCTGCCTAGATTTTATTAAATTAAACGCAGTACTAGGTTGGCAGCAAAGTTTCATCATTTTACAGGCTAACTTTCAGGAGAAAGATAAATTGCGCCGATTCGGACTAAGTTTTTTTTTTATCTGACATAAAACAGAGTATATTGCATCAATACCATTTGTCCTTGCTTTTGAAGAAGTTATATCTGTTCGGCTGCTCCTGCTATTCATCTAGGGGTTTTCGACAAGCTCCATAAGAGGGACCTTTAAGGTAATAGGCAGCTCATTTGGCAGCTCACCTTCAGTCACTTTCTCGGCGAAAGAACGTTGTTTCCCTTTGTCTTTTCTACAAATATTTTCGAGGCTTTTGCTTTGACGAGCTTCATTTCTTGGTGCCCTGCTCTCATACATCAATTAGTGCAACTAGGTCCCACCCTTTTAACGTCAAAATAGGCAAATGTAACCGCCACCTTTTCTCTAGTAGTTTTTTTCTCACACTTCCTGCCTGTGGAACTATCTTCTCTATGCTTGCTTCCCTGATAGCTACAATCTCCAAAACTTAGAATGCAACATCAATTTCCATCTTCCATTTCTTGAATCCTACTTTTCTCGTATTCTTTCTTCGTTATACTCCACACCGTTTTTTTTCTGTCTTCCCTCTCCTCTTTCTGTAACCCCCTGCGCACCAGTAGTAGCATTGCTTTGCCTGGAGCGAAACGATTATAAAAAAATTTGCTAAGAATGTTCGTTCTCTATTTTTTTAACTTTACATTTTAAGTATGTAGTCAATGTGATTTCGTTTCGTTTCTTTTAATGCTTTTATTTATGTTTCCATCACTTTTGTCACCCCATTGTGATAATAGAAGATCTACTAAGAAAGGTTAAATATTGTAAGAACATGGACGCAAATATATGATGGGCGCAGACCTCAAATAAATCTTGTATTAGTGCCACGTTGACTTTGGGAAAGACATTAGAGCTTTGGCTTAGTCAAACGATTACGCAGATCAACAATAATATGTGACCCGAGATTCGGCACCATAGAAAATAGTGTGTCGACTTTATATAAAACTTTATATTTATAGCTTTTTCAAACATTTTTAATTATATTTATGCATTTTCAGGACATGCTTGTCGAGGCTGCCAAAGACTTCGTTTGCTTTTACAAATCATGTCTTAATCAGTTTATCAAACTTGGCGTCAGCGGATATGAAATATCCCAAGGAGTCAAAATTCTGCACTGGTTCTAGCCTAGTCGAACCGATATATATTGAAGGCGGTTGATACACTTGGTGGGATTCAAGTTGGTAGAGGGTGAAGTTTGTTTTATACCTTATTAATAAACTAAACAATTTGGTTGACTCTTCATAGTCGAACTATTTATTTTATTTATTTTATTGGGTTAATTCGACACCATAAACTGGAACTCGCGTATATCTAAACTTATTTATAAATGGAACTTTGTCTGTCTGTGTATGTGTGCGTGTGTGTGTCCGTTATCTGTATACTCCGAAACGGCTGAACCGACTTTCTTGAAAATTTACACAGTTGTACTATAAGCGTCTGCGAGTGTTCTTAGCTAGGTTTTGTGTCGAGGTACCCCCGATAAATATCGAAAATCGAAAATCGAAAAAATTGGGTTATAGAAGGAGTGGTCCGATTTTAATCAAATTTGATACACTCATAGACAAAGACAGAAGAAACGATATTCAGAAATTTCAAGGTTGCAGATCTAACAATATTGCAGAAAATCGATAATATATATATATAAAAGGCAAGATGTTTGTGTGTGTGTCTGTTTATCTGCATGTATGTCTGTATTTTTTTCAACCCTTTTATTTTAGTTTTTGCTTCGGGTTTGGCTCTAAGTTGGTATAATTATAGTTCTTAGCCTCAGCCATGATACCATTTACTCAGAGGACTTATTTAGCCTTCAAAATTCAGTTTACGACGAAAAAGACTTATTTGATATCAATACCAGGAAATCAAAATTTGACTTACAGCCATTCATTTTTTTTTTTTTTCAGTTTACAGTTTCGCTTTAACTGGAAACAACTATTGCTTTTTAGTCTTTCGTGTCAACGTCCAAAGAGTCTGAGCTCCAGGACCATGTATTAGTTTTAAAGTTTTCATTACACCCGAACAACGCCGGGCTATACTGCTAGTTGATACATAGATGAATAGTTGTATATAGAGCCGTATATTGTCCAGTTCATTTTCCTCCTTGGTCTTTTGAACAGATGTAGCGGTTTGCATTATCTTTCCCGTTAGGGATTAGGTTTCCATTTTTATCTACACTTTACATCAACTCTATACTTCTAATGTCTCCACCTAAACTCTGAAACTTCATTAACATTTTCCTCAATAGGAGTAGATAGGTTCGCCCATCGTCCGGTTTCAAAATCCTCCACGGTCTTTTGAACAGGAATTGATGTTTAGCCCTTGTTTTATGTTTATTATTGGGTTTCCGGTTCTTTCTAAAGTATTTTCATTTTCTTTCATTCCCAGTATGCCCTTTGCATCTTAGTGACATTATCGCCTTGTTTGCAGCAAATTGATATATATTCTGTTAAATGTAAGAGACAATGAAGGTTTATGATGTTTAATCATTAGCCGTTCTAAACATCGTATTTTGGCTTTAATTTCAGATGAAAATAAAAACAAAAATTGTCCAACAATTGGATATTTTTCATTATCGAGTACTAAGCTTTCGGCTTACATGAGCCATCTTCAGAGATGTTACAAGAACGTTAACATAAAGATATCCACCATCAAAGATGATTTTATCTCGTGTTGACATAAAACATTGATATGCATTGATAAAAGTCACTGAATAGCAGACACAGTTCGTAAATTTGTACTGCGGTTTCACGGCGTCACACCGCATAGCAATGTTTTATGATCAATACAAGATAAAATCATCTTTGATGTTGGATGCTTTTATGTTAACCTCTCTGTAACCTATCTGAAGATGGCTCATGCGAGCCGAAAGCTTAGAACCTGCATAATAAAAAGATTATCCAAATGTTGGAGAATATTTGTCTTTATTTTCACCTGAAATTAAAGCCAAAATACGATGTTTAGAAAGACTCATGATTAAACATAATATACATTCATTGTCTATTATAGTTAACAATATATGTTTAGAAAATTACCTATTGCTCTCTCTCTCTCTCTCTCTCTCTATATATATATATATATATATATATATATGAGAAATTGTACGAGGATTTGAAATATTAAGTAAGTCATCAAGTTTTATTACTTACTTAATATTTCAAATTCTTCTACAATTTCTCATCTTGAAGCTTGAACCGGCTTCTAATGCTCCAGTGTGAGCAGCTTGGTGATAGTAATCGTGGCCCTGGGTTAAAGGATCTTATCAGAGTTCCAGCACGGAATATATGAATGAGCTATATCGAGTTTAATTCGTTACCTCTCCGTCACCGGGGCCCGTGGTACAGTTGGTATGACGTTCGCTTAATAACGCAACTGCCTGGGTTTCAATTCCTCATAGTGGATGTGCACTTATGATGAGTGCCACATATAGGACGAAACATCCAATGCTTTCTGCATTCTGTTGAGGTTGAATAAAACTCGATTAATATATATATATATATATATATATATATATATATATATATATATATATATATGCATGGAGTACTGCTGCCATTTATGGTCAGGTGCCCCTGCCGTTCACCTCAGTGTTCTTGACAGGCTCCAGAGGAAAGTCTGTAATGTGATAGGTACTGATCTGGCGGCTCGACTGCAGCCAGTTCCCCATCGTCAAAATGTGGCCTCCTTTGTCTGTTCTATAAATACTTTCATGGCTTCTGCTCAGACGAACTTAAGTCACTGATGCCTCCTCAACAGGTGTTTACTCGTGCAACCAGACTGGCAACTGGGTCCCACACATTCACAGTCAGGTTAGCCAAATGCAGACGACAATTCTACTCCTGCAGCTTCTCTCGCACTTCCCGCCTGTGGAACTCGCTCCCGTATTCTTGCTTTCCTGACGGCTACAACCTCCAGAAATTTAAATGCAAAGTCAATACTCATCTACTAACCACTGGACTCTAGCTCTCTCCCCACCCCCGTATAACCTTCCCTTTCTCTCTACCTATGTATCTGTCATCGCACCTGCTTTCTCAGCTTCTATTGTTCCTTTCTAACTAGTTTGTACTCCTCACTCTTTTCTAATTAATCTTTTTACATTTATGTAGCCCCCTGCACATCAGTGGCCTCTCCGCCTTGCTCGGGGTGAAATGATTAAAATATATATATATATATATATATATATATATATATAGGATTTGTTGTTGAAGATACTAGAAACAGAGTCAAGTCATTTTTTCTAACCAACAAATATCTGAAACCTTATACCGGATTTTATCTTTACACGAATCAGATTAGACAAGAAATGAAATATTGCTTTAATATCTGGAAGGTGTGTATTGAGCAGCGCCAGATACATACAGATGAGTTCCATTTGTTCGTTAAAACAGTGCAGACACTTGCAGCTGAGACACGCCATATTATGTCCACGTAGCTGAGCCACTTTCATTTCCTCTGTACACCAGATTAAAATAAAAATTCAATTCAGTTTATTCTCAAGCACTGCTACTTTTTGGAACTTACTCCTGTATGGATGCTCTCCTGGGCCCCACAATTTTAACCTGTTCAAGTCAAGAGTCAATCGTTACATATTCTTCTTATCTCCATAATCTTTACAGCCTTCTCTTTCACGCATATCAAACCCCATTCATCATAACCATTTTAACAGTGACCCTCTACTTTGAGACTGTTATTGATTCGACATTAATATAACAAATGAAGGTTAAACTAAAGCGAATTAAATAGTTTGTCTTTCTCAAATAGCATCCTTTCTTACGTGTCTTAAAGTACAATGAACATTATTCCACAGACATTTCTTCAAAATAGTAACTGAAATAAATCACACGCATTTTCTAAGAGTTCTCACTTCTTTTCAGGATTTTTAAACATTACACAAAGGGACGATATTTCACGGACATGTTTAATTAAATATTTCCCCACATTTATCCTAGTCAGTTGTCGTCATTTCAAAGCTATTAGAGTCTGCTTTTGAATTAGCCATAGAGGCTGTACTGTCTGTGGACTATTCCTCTGGGATAGAAGGCAGCCACTGCTTTGGTTGTCTGCTCATAGCTGAATACACAATTATGGCTGCAAGACAACAAGTTTATCGTTGTCATAAATATAAATTCGTGCAAGCAAACCTCTAGATGCATTTGCAAATAGAAATGAGTAAGTAAAATGATATAGAAAGAAAAATTATTAAAGAAAGAAAATATTCTCCGGTAAAGCTGAAAAAAGAAAGAGACAAACAAATAAGAGCTTTTATGGTAAGAAAGAAAGAAAGAAAGAAAGAAAGAAAGAAAGAAAGAAAGAAAGAAAATTTTGAAAGGTCGAGGAAAGTTGAAAGTGAAAAGAAAGAAAGAAAGAAAGAAAGAAAGAAAGAAAGAAAGAAAGAAAGAAAGAAAATTTTGTCGGGGAAAGTTGAAAGTGAAAAGAAAGAAAGAAAGAAAGAAAGAAAGAAAGAAAGAAAGAAAGAAAGAAAGAAAGAAAATTTTCTCCAAGAAAGAAAGAGAGAGAAAAAACTTTCTCCGGAAAGTTGAAAATGAAAAGAAAGAAAGAAAAAAAGAAAGAAAGAAAGAAAGAAAATATTCGCCAAGAAAGAGAGAGAAAAAACTTCTCCGGAAAGTTGAAAGTGAAAAGAAAGAAAGAAAGAAAGAAAGAAAGAATAAGACAAGGAACAGAAAGAAAATACAAAAGAAGTAATTTTTTTAAAGAAAGTTGAAAGTAAGAAAAAAAAAATGAAGAAAGAAGAGTCCACATTTTAACGCGGGAATCTGAAAGAAAGAAAGAATCCACCCGCTTGAATATAATGAGGTAGGTCTACCCCTGCGGTTAGAATCCTCAAAATTTTTTTGTATGCGCCATAAAATTAATATCTAAAATTGTACCTAATGACCAAACTTAGTTAAGTTCACAACTTCACTTTTTATGGTGTACACTAAAAGTGATATAAACTTGAACATCCAATAGAATTAAGTTGGAGTGTTTTGGATATAAACTCATTACCCGGACTTACTTCTTCACTACAAGACCGTATATATTGCTTGTCGTTTCCCTTACAAAAGTTTATTCTTCAAAATCCTTCTCAGAATATCATGAAATCGAATGAATCTATGTAAGAATCTAATAGACGGCAGCAAATAGAAGGCATTACTTTTGGAGCGTCCCCTGTATTTTAGGATTTTTTCTGTCGGGAGGAACATGATTTCTTTTGTTCATCTAAATTAGAGACGAATTCTAGCAATTTAACATTTCACAACTGTTTTATTTTATATTTTTCGAGTAATCATCCATAATTGACAGTGAAATGTTTACAACAACAACAAAACTGAAGGAGGTTAAAACGCAAAAAGAAAGACAACAAAAGAAATCAAATGAAACCAGGCGACATTTCTGATTTGTTTTTTTTTCTCGTTGTTTTGTGGGATTTCGAGGAAAATCATACAGGCGAAATGTAAAACACAAAGATGGAGGCTTTTTCTTAGCAAAATAAAAACGTGTAAAAAAATGAAAAAAATGAGAAAATGGCGAAAGTTGTTTGGTTTTCAAATGTGTCTCGATTCGTTAGCTTAGATGATAGAGCAAAACCAAAAAGAAAAAGGAAATCTTACGCAGGGGAAATTTTGGGGAAACAGAAAATGGCTTTTATGTCCAGACATAACAACGTAAAAAGAAAATGAAGAAGTAAAAATCAGCAACAACAACAAAATAAAAACAAATGAGAAAAAAAAGAGTAAAGAAAAAGAATCAAGGAGAGATTACTCGCAGAATGAGAAAAGTCAGACGAAGAAAATTAAAAGAAAAATAACCCACCCGAAAAAAATGGATAATCTCTCATAGGGGTGGGATTTAAAGTAAATTAAAAAGAAAGAAGAAAAGAAAAAGAAGGGAAAAGACTAATAAATAAGAAAGAACAAAAAGAACGAAGAGGAAAATAACAGAAATCAATTGAGGCAAATATAGAAAGAAACGAAGAGGAAGATGGAGAAAAATGAAGAAGAAAATGATGGAAAAAGAACGAAAAAATAGAAAAGAATAATTAAAAATAAGAAAAGGAACGAAGAGAAAGATGGACAAAAGTGAAGAAGTAAAAGATGAAAAAATAACGAGGAAGAAAAATATGGAATATAACGGAAAGAAAAATGAAGAATAGAATGGGAAAATTCCGAGAAAAGAAAAAGATGGAAAAGAACGAAGAGAAAGATGGAAAAAAAACGAAGAAAAACATAGAAAAAGAACAAAAAAGAAAAAAGATGAAAAAGAACGGGAAGAAAAAAGACAAAGAGAAATAAGAACAAATGGAGAAGAAGGAAGAAATGAGGAAAGGAACGAAGAGAAAAATGAGGAAAGGAACGAAGAGAAAAATTGAGAATAATCATGGCGAAAAAGATAGAAAATTAACGAGGTAATTAAATATAAGAACAGAACGAAGAGAAAAGATGGAAAAGAACGAAGAGAAAGATGGAAAAAAAACGAAGAAAAACATAGAAAAAGAACAAAAAAGAAAAAAGATGAAAAAGAACGGGAAGAAAAAAGACAAAAAGAAATAAGAACAAATGGAGAAGAAGGAAGAAATGAGGAAAGGAACGAAGAGAAAAATGAGGAAAGGAACGAAGAGAAAAATTGAGAATAATCATGGCGAAAAAGATAGAAAATTAACGAGGTAATTAAATATAAGAACAGAACGAAGAGAAAAGATGGATAAAAATGGCGAAGATGTAAAAATAACGAAAACAAAGACGGAAAAGAACGCAGTAAAATATGTAAATGATCGGCGAGAAAGATGAAGAAAAATGAAGGAGAAAAAGATGGAAAATAAACGAGGAAAAATAGGGTAAAGTACGAAGAGAAAGATGGATTGAAGAAAAAAGTTGAAATTAAAATCAAAGTAAAAGATAGAAAAATAGCGAAGAAGAAATAGATGGAAACAAACGAAGCGAGAGATGAACAAAAAGAAAGAAGAAGAAAAAAATGAAAAAACGAAAAAATGGAACAGAACGAAGAAATTGATTGGAAAAATGAAGAAGAAAAAATGGAAAAAGAATGAAAACGAAAAACACAAAATAGAAAATCATGTACAAAAATGAATTGGTGAAAGATGGAAATTAATGTAGAAAAGAAGGTGTTGGGGATCCCCCCTTTTTACGCATAAGAATGGACTCGCCCAATGTGTACATATAATCCTGCCTATACAGAGTAGGGCAGGGGAGGAGTAGTTGTAAAGATTGGTTGTCAGAGTGTTAGTAAGGAGTTAGTTGGTCAGTAAGTTGGTGCATATTAAGTTGGAGTGTTTTGGATATAGACTCATTACCCGGACTTACTTCTTCACTAAAAAACTGTATATTTTAATTTCTACTAACAATATTTCTAGTATTCCTAAATTGACTAACCCGTGTTCCAGTTTGTATATTTTTGTTCAATATAACTTACATTTTCAATCTCCATATCTGCTTTTGTTATTTATTATTTTTTGTGGTTTCTCAACAAGAATCCACAACTGAAGCAAAACAACTAAGAAAATATAGAAAACTAGCAGTATAGCCCGGCGTTGCTCGGGTGTAATGAAAGCTTTTATATATATATATATATATATATATATATATATATATATATATGTATATATATATATATTATCGTGATTTTCTATACTACTGTAAGAACTGCAACCTTGAAACTTCTGAATATCGTTACTTATGTCTTTGTCTATAAGTGTATCAAATTTGATTAAAATCGGACCACCCTTTCTATAACCCGATTTTTTCGATTATCGATTTTCAATATTAATTGGGGTACCTCGACACAAAATCTAGCTAAGAACACTCGCAGACGCTTATAGTACAGCTGTGTAAATTTTCAAGAAAATCGGTTCAGCCCTTTCGGAGTCTATAGGTAATAGACACACACACACACAGACACACAGACAAAGTTCCATTTATAAATAAGTTTAGATATCAAAAAGAATAAAGAAAAATATTAATAAAAATGAAACAAAAAGATGCAAAAGAACAACGAAAAATATGGAAAACATTGACGAGAATGATAGACAAAAAGAAAGAAAATGATGGAAAAAAATCGAAGAATTATATGGACGAAAATTAAAATGAAAAATGACTGAAAAATATAGAGAAGAACGAAGAGAAAAATGGATAAAAATCTAACGGAAAAAGTTTGGAAAAGAACAAACAAAAATATGTAAAAGAACGACGAAAAATATGAAAAGGAACAAAGAGAAAGGTGGATAAAACTGAAGATGAAAAAGAATAGAAAAAAAAAACAAAGAAAAATATAGAAAAGAGATGTGGACAAAAATGAAGGAAAAATGAACAAAAAAGACAAGGAAGAAAATGATGAAAAAGGTCGAAGACAAAGGAGGACGAAAAAGAAAAAGATCGAATAAAAAGATGGAAAAGAAGGAAGAGAAAGATAGACAAAAATAAAGAAGAAAAGAATGGAAAAAGAACAAAGAAAATGACGAAAAAAACGAAGAAATATATGGAAATGATCCACGTGAAAGAAGGGCAAAAATGAAGAAGAGAAATATGAAAAGAATGTGGAAGAAAATAATTGAAAAGAACAAAGAAAAATACAGAAAGGAACGAAAAGTATGATGAACAAAAATAAAGAAGAAAATAATATAAAAACAATGAGAAAAAGACGAAAAAGAACAAAGAGATAAGAGAAAAAAATGCAGTAGAAAAAAAGGAAAAAACGAAGAATATATAAAAAAGAACAAAAAGAAAGATTAACACAAAACTAGAAAGAAATGATATAAAAAGAACGAGGAATAAACAGATGTAAAAGAATGAAGAGAACGATGGCCAAAAACGCGAAAAGAACGAAAAAAGACGGGAAAAGAAGGAAGAAAAATATGAAAAGGAAAAAATATTGGTAAAAAAGTAGAAAAATGGAAAAAGAATGAGGACTAAAAAGATGGAAATGATGAACAGAAAGATTAACAAAAATGAAGAAGAATAAGATGGAAAAAGTTCGACAAAAACAATGAAAAAATAAACGAAGAAATATATAGACAGGAATCGAGAAACATTCAGAAAAATGAAGAAGAAAGAGATTGAAAAGAAAAAGAACAATGTAACAGATGAAAAAAAAAACGAAGAAATATATGGAAATAAAAGAAGAAAATATGGAGAGGAACAAATGAATCATTGACAAAAATGACCACGAATGAGATTTTTTTTAATCATATCACCCCAAGCAAGGCGGTGATGCCACTGATGCGCATGGGGCTACTTAAGAGTAGAATGATTGGAAAAAAGAAAGCCGAGGACCACATCCTAAACAGGAAACGAGGGTGAGCCTCTTCACCTGTTCAAAAGGATAAAAGAACCAAGTTAAATATGGATAGAGAGGATCAAGAATAAAACGAAAAAACGAATGAAGAAAAAATATGGAAATTAACAAAGACAATGTGGAAAGAATGAAGATAAATATGGGCAGAAACGAAGAGGTGAACAAAAAATGAAGAAAAATAAGATAGAAAGAGAACGAAGAAAAAAGATGAAAAAAGGAAGAGCAATGAAAAAATGGAAACGAATAAAGAGAAAGAGGGACGAAAATGAAGAAGAAAAAGATGCGAAAAACCGAAGTAAAAGTTGAAAAAGAACGATGAAAATATAGAAAGGGACGAAGAAAAAGTTGGACAAAAAAGAAGAAAAAGATGAAAAAAAACGAAGAGAACGATGGACAAAAATGAAAAAAACAGAAGGAAGACAAAGATGGGAATGTCGAAAAAAATATGGAAACGAAGGAAGCGAATGATGAACAAAAAAGAACGAAAACGTAAAAAGAACGAAGAAGAATCAGATGGAAAAGAACAAGATAGAAAGTTGGAGAAAAATAAAAGAGAAAGAATTGAAAAAAAAAAGAAAAAAGCGACGGAAATGAACGAAGAAAAATATGGAAGGGAACGAAAAGAAAGATGGACAAAAATGATAGTTGGTTGGTTGTTTTGTTTTTATGGCAAATCAACCTCGGCGGGTCATTTATTACCAACTAAACGTTATTTATTTATTGCTGGTAATACCTTTTTTTTTCAACAATTTATTGTTGTTTTTTATATAAGTTTTGTGTTTGTTAATATATTTTTCCTTTCGATTATCAAGATTCATTGGAATTTGTTTTTAAGGGCAGGGTTCCCAAGTCCTACCCTTGTTATTTGACCCATAACTGGAGGGAAGGGGCAGATTAATACATTTCCCAAGGGTATCAGTGCTTAAGTGAATGCAGGAATTCCAAACTCGGAATTCGAACTCGGCTCACCGATTTCTTTTTCGGACAAAAATGAAGAAAATGACAGAAAAAGAACTAGGAATAAAAAAATGAAAAAGAACGAAGAGGAATGGGGTCATAAATGAAGATGACTGAAGAAAATTGGGGAAAATGATGCAAAAGAGGGAAGAGAAAAACGAACAGAAATAAAGAAAAAAGATGAAGAAACAACGAAGTAACATATGAAAATAAACGAAATGAATGAGGGACAAAAACGAAAGAGAAGCAGATAGAAACGTATGAGGACACAAATTATATAAAGGAAAGCAAGGAAAGATTGAAACGAACGTAGAAAAATATGGAAGAGACAGAAGAGAAAGATGGAGAGAACTGAAGAAGAAAAGTATGTAAAAAGAATGAGGAAGAAAAAGATGGAAATTAATGAAAAGAAAAATGGACAAAAATTTGGAAGAAAAGAATGGAAAAAGAACGAACAAAAAGATGAAAAAGTACAAAGAAAAATGGGAAAAGAAGCGAAGAGAAAGATGGACTCAGATGAAGAAAATGATAGAAAAAGAACTATGAATAAAAACATGGGAAAAGAACGAGGACGAAAAAGATGAAAATAAACGCAGTTAAAGATGGACAAAAATAAAGGAAAAGATGGGAAAAGAATAACGAATAAAAAGAAAAAGAAAAAGAAAAGAGAAAAACGCCAAGAACTAGAATGAAAACAATTTTGAGAAAAAAAACATAAAAAACATTTCTGAAAAAGAGAAATGAATTTAATAAATACAGCAGCGTTTCCAAATAGTAGCAACATTAAAAGAATGCGACAAGGAAACAAAATAAAGAAAAAACGATGGAAGAATCAAACGATAAAGACAGAAATATTAGAGCTAAACAAAATCTAACAAAGGCAAAGAAATTTTTGCAAAATTCAGAAACAAAGAAGAGAAATGCTTAATCTGAAGAAACGAGATACAAAACACTTTCTCTCTCTCTCTCTCCCTCCAGCTCCCTCCCTCTCTCTCTCTCTCTCCCTCTCTCTCTCTCTCTCTCTATATATATATATATATACACTACCGGCCATAATTAATAGGCAACCCTAGTGTTAAAAAAAATTATGTATTTCATACTATTTTAATATTTATTGTCAAGTGGATAATTCTAAAAAAAATAGAATGGTTCTTTTATTATTATTACTTTGGAAAGGTTTACAAGGCAGCCAGGAAGCCTTTGATTCGGCCAGCCAATAAGAAAAGACTAGCATGAGGAAGAGAGCACAAAAACTGGACACCAAAACAGTTCATTTGATGCACATGCTATTGTGTAGCATTAAAAAAAAGAACCATTTTATTTTCATTTAGAATTATACACTTGGCAATAAATACTAAAAATAGTATGAAATACATTATATTTTAAACAGGGTTGGTCTAATCATAATGGCCGGTAGTATATATATATATATATATATATTCACAGGAGTGCCGGGAATTAGCCGCTTACACGAATTAAGAATCTACAAAATATTCTGATGTCTGAATATTTAGTCAGATTGTGAGAAGTGAGACACGTCGAAAACTTCTGTGAGCCACGATCTTTTTTTTTTAATCATATCAGCTCGAGCAAGGCGGTAACACCACTGATGTGCAGGGGGCTACGTAAGAGTGAAAAGATTGGAAAAGAGAAAGCCGGAGACCACATCCTAAACAGGAAACAAGGGATGAGCCTCTTCACCCATTCAATAGATGTGGGTGGGGTGTAAATCGGGCGCTTCTTGAAAGAATGTAAAGTGTGAAAAATATAGGAGACACATACATAGATAAAGAAAAGAATGAGATAGATAGATAGATAGATAGATAGAAACAGACTGAGATAGATAGATAGATAGATAGATAGATAGATAGATAGATAGATAGAAACAGACTTAGATAGATAGATAGATAGATAGATAGATAGATAGATAGATAGATAGATAGATAGATAATGAAAAGAAACAGTAATAAAAAATTACAATGAAGTATAAAATAGATGAGGAGAAATAGTCAGAAAAATAGAGAAGTAGAAAGTAGAGTTAATTAAGAAAGACGAAAAAGTCAAAGCTTTATTAATAAAAGAATGAATGATACATAACAAAAAAATATGAAGGCAGACTAAAAACGACTCACAACAAAAAACAATAAACGCGTGAGCGAACCGGAAATAAATAAAGGAAGAATGGTGGAGCCTTCCAATAAATGACCAATCAAATGAATGTTTCACAAAAGTCAATCCCCAATTCAAGACATGAAGATTCATTTCTTTTTTTTTC
This sequence comes from Ascarosepion bandense, assembly GCA_037127315.1. NCBI lineage: Eukaryota > Metazoa > Mollusca > Cephalopoda > Sepiida > Sepiidae > Ascarosepion > Ascarosepion bandense. The sequence goes on from JBBBDQ010001080.1 coordinate 428,232, forward strand.
TTTATTTTTTCTTTATTTATTTCTTAATCGTGTGTGGTTCAGGGATAGTTGGCGTGTCTTAAACAAAATAAATACGAACAAATATATTCAACAATAGAACAAACATTTAACAAGGCGAAAATATTCAAACAAAAGAAACAGAGGAGAAAGCTACTCTTTGGATGAACAATCTATTAGTTGTCGAATGAGAGGTTTTCCGTATGATCGATACGCTCCCATTTATGTCGTGTTTTCATTGAATTGATCTTGGCTTTTCAAACACATACACACTCACACAAGTATGCACACTTTTGATATACGTGTACGCCTGTTGATACACTCTATTCGCGCCGAATAAACCTGGAACTCTTCAGACTGGAAAACACGAAAGGATTACTCAATTTTACTATTTCATTTTTTACTTCAATTGTTTTTACTATTTGTTTATTTCTTTCACCTTTTTATTTTGATCTATTTTTCTGACTATTTCTCTTCATCTATTATATACTTCATTGCAATTTTTTTTTATTGCTGTTTCTTTTCATTATCTATCTATCTATCTATCTATCTATCTATCTATCTAATTTTTTCATTATCTATTTATCTATCTATTTATTTTTTATTATCTCTATCTATCTATCTATCTATCTATCTATCTATTTTTCATTATCCATCTTATTTTTTCATTATCTATCTATCTATCTATCGATATATATATATATATATATATATATATATATATATATATCTTATTGTTTCATTATCTATCTATCTATCTATCTTATTGTTCATTATCTATCTATCTATTTTTTATTATCTATCTATCTATCTATCTATCTTATTTTTCATTATCTATCTATCTATTTTTTATTATCTATCTATCTATCTATCTATCTATCTAATTTTTTCATTATCTATTTATCTATCTATTTATTTTTTATTATCTATCTATCTATCTATCTATCTATCTATCTATCTATCTATTTTTCATTATCCATCTTATTTTTTCATTATCTATCTATCTATCGATATATATATATATATATATATATATATATTTCTTATTATTTCATTATCTATCTATCTATCTATCTTATTGTTCATTATCTATCTATCTATTTTTTATTATCTATCTATCTATCTATCTATCTTATTTTTCATTATCTATCTATCTTTTTTATTTTTTATTATCTATCTATCTATCTATCTTATTTTTTCTTATTTTTTCATATCTATCTATCTATCTATCTATCTATCTATCTTATTGTTTCATTATCTATCTTATTTTTTCATTATCTATCTTATTTTTTCATTATCTATCTATCTATCTATCTATCTATCTATCTATCCACAGTTAAATATTTATTTTTAAAACGTGCTCATTATAAAAGTAGACTATAGATATATTATTATTATTATTATTATTATTATTATTATTATTATTATTATTATTGTATACTACAACATAATAGTGAATTCACTGACTGATGATGGTGTAGTAAACGCCGAAACTTTATATTTATAAGTTCCTGTATACTTTTATATTAATAATAATAATAATAATAACTATATATATGTGTGTGTGTGTGTGTGTGTGTGTGTGTGTGTGTGTGTGTGTGTGTGTGCGTGCGTGCGTGTGTGCGTTGAGTTGTAATAGATTTTGACGCCAAGATTGTTGTTCTTTTCAGTAGTTTTACTTATAACTATTTTTTTTGGCAAGCATATTTTTTATCGTAAAGCGCTCAATATCGGGGTAGAGATAGAGCGTTGTTAGTTTCGGTGTACAGAATTTGTCACATTAACTAAGGAGGTTCATGCTAACTTCGCGATTTCACGAGGACAACGTTATGATATTGTCACTCAGTTTCATCTGCTGGGTTTTATTGGCTGAGTTTTATTTCCAAAAACTATATGTAAAACTATACATAAAATATATATATATATATATATATATATATATATTTTAATCATTTCACCCCGAGCAAGGCGGAAACGCCACTGATGTGCAGGGAGTTACATAAATGTAAAAAGATTAATTAGAAAAGAGTGAGGAGTACAAGCTAGTTAGAAAGGAACAATAGAAAGCTGAGAAAGCAGGTGCGATGACAGATACATAGGTGGAGAGAAAGGGAAGGTTATACAGGGGAGGGGAGAGAGCTAGAGGCCAGTGGTTAGTAGATGAGTATTAACTTTGCATTTAAATTTCTGGAGGTTGTAGCCGTCAGGAAAGCAAGAATACGGGAGTGAGTTCCACAGGCGGGAAGTGAGAGAGAGGAAGCTGCAGGAGTAGAATTGTCGTCTGCATTTGGCTAACCTGACTGTGAACGGGTGGGACCCAGTTGCCAGTCTGGTTGCACGGGTAAACACCTGTTGAGGAGGCATCAGTGACTTAAGCTCATCCGAGCAGAAGCCATGAAAGTATTTATAGAAGAGACAGAGGGAGGCCACATTTCGACTAAAAAGTGGCTGCAGTCGAGTCGCCAGGTTCGTCATAAATGGACACGACTTATAGAAGGAAAAGAACAACAGTGTTTAAATGGTTGTCAGAAGAGGGTTTAAGAGATATAGCGAAAAGACGGAAATTTGCTACGAGGTACAAAGGGCAGGAAATTGTGGGGAGTCATGATCGCCCATTTCCTAAAAGAACAAAGCACACAAAAGAAATAATCCTCCTCCCTTAACTGAAGAGAACGCAAACAAGAATAATACAACAAACAACTAAAAAACGTACAGGATCCGCCATAAGTAACAATATAATTTTATTTCACCATAATAAATGTAACATAGAAAAAATAAGTAACTTTAATATAGAATCCAACAAAGGGTACACTTAAGTTTTCTAAAACAAAAGACATGATATTCATTAAAGCTCTGTGTGCTCTCCGTGGAGCTCAATGCACTTTGTTAATCTTTCAGGAATTGAACGGTAAACTTAGGCACACTCCTCTAACGGCACTAGAGCAATAGCAGCTTTGTTCTTTAAGTTTGTAGCTATAGAGAGCTGGTTAATGTTTCTTGGTTCGGCCTCGTGTCAGACTTAACCAAACTCCCTACAGCTCACAAGTTTTATGCAGAATTATTATCATCAGAATGTTTTCGTCAGAAGGTTATTTTCGTTATCAGAAGGTTGGTTTCGGCAGGTTGGAATATGTGGAATTGTGTGGAATAATAGTGTAAGAATAAAATATACATTTTTCATGTTAAAATAGAAATTTATTAAAAAAAATTAATAACAAGAATTTGTAGAAATTAATGTTCAGTTAGACAATTTAGGGTATCAAGAGTTGTAGAAAATACTCGTAGTAGTAATGTAGGTATTTAAAATGTCCGTAGAAGATTACAGTTTATGGTTGTGTAGTAGCAGAATGTAAAGTTTTTGTTCCTGCCTCTTTTTAGTAGGTCGCGACGAGAGAAGGCAAAACAAATAAAGAAGTTGTACTTAATACGTCCATTTTGTTGTTGCTGTTGTCCTCTTTAGCAGCGTGGGGTGAAAATGAAGCAAAGGACGTTGGAAGAAGAGGCTGAATAAAACTGTGGCGTGACCTATGTCCGGGTTGGCGTGGAGTGAAAAAGAAGAAAAGAAAATTGGCAGTGAGGGCGAGTCAGTTTGAAGTTTCTTCTTTACATGGTGAGATGCTGTCAGCTGCTGCTTCCATCTGACTGGCTTTGACAGGTTAGCGTCAAATAGTGAAACTTCTCATGATGCCGGCTCCAGCGAGCCTTTTCACATATAGGCGTGAAAATACGTCATATATGATTTTTGCTGTTTTTAATCCAGTCAGGATTCAGAATTTGCTTTTCGCACTGACTTGTGAATTTTTCTACAATGCTTTTAGTTCTTAATTTCTACAAGTTCAGTTATGCTACGGAGCTTTGCTTAATAGACTTTGTCTTTAAGAACGGCCCACAGGACGAATGTCACACTTTTGGCTTTCCAGAACCACCTTAAAAACCGACATCTTTTGCTCTTTTGTTAATTGTGTAGACATAACGGAAGTGAAATAAACTTTATTTATATTCTATCTATGTCCCGGAAAAGCACACACACACACACACACACACACACACACACACACATATATATATATATATATATATATATATATGCTTTTCCGGGACATATATATATATATATATATACATCATTCGAGGTAGTTAAGCGGTTTAGGTAAATGTAACCGGGTAGGACAATCTAGTACGTAGACATAATATACGGTACTCGTCGTATGCAGTATTCTGAGCTGTAGGCATAGTCAATGGACGTAGACCAATAGTTGTAGACCTTTAGTCGTAGACCTGTAAACCTCTGGATGTAGACCTCACTGCGTACTCGCCTTCGTCTGCATTTATGGTTGACACCAGCCAATCACATTTCTGTAAGAGGGGAACCAAGGTGAATGCATATTCATTACATCAGAAATAGAAATGGAAGTGAAATAAAATTTCTATCAAAATTTATATAAAAAAAAATATACGATCTCAGTTTTTGAATGACATATGTTAATGAAGAAATGCATAAGTATCCACAAAGATACAAACAAAAGTGGTGCCTCTGCAACAGGTGTTTACTCGTGCAACCAGACTGGCATCTGGGTCTCACCCATTCACAGTTAGATCAACCAAATGCAGACGACAATTCTACTCCTTCAGCTTCTTTTCTCGCATTTCCCGCCTGTGGAACTCGCTTCCTTATTCATGCTTTCCTGACTGCTATAACTGCCAGGAATTTAAATGCATGGTCAATACTTATCTCTTAACTACTTGACCCTAATTCTTTCCACACCGCCCTGTATATCCTTTCCTTTCTCTCCACCTTTGCAACTGTCATCATAGCTGTATTCCCTTCCTTCTCTTACTACTTTTTAACTGGTTCATCCTTCTCTTCACTCTCCTCTAATCATTTTCTCTTATGTAGCCCCCTGCACATCAGTGGCGTTACCGCTTTGCTCGGTGTGATATGATTAAATATATATATATATATATATATATATATATATATAGTCACATATGGCAGACTCTGAACGTTAGCAATCCTGTTCAACTAAACATCTATTAAAGAGGGGTTGTTGCAAAAATACCCAACTATTAAGAAAGATATATAGACATAGACATGTATAAAATCTCATATCCCTGTAAGTCGTTGTATATCTTCTAATGAAATGCCTATCAAGTATTCCCCCGACAAAACATAGGTATATGTAACTGTTCAGGCCGCCAAAACTACTCAGGGAAAAATGGCATACACACCCTTGCATCTCAAAACGAACATTTTCGTCTGTCCGCCCGTACGCCAAGATTTTAATAAAAAAATGTCAGATGCATTATTATTTTCTGTCGGCATATAAAATAGGGTCCCTTTTGATTAAACTATTTTCAGATTTTCGGATCGTCATAACTCTTTTTCGGAGATAATATTGCAAACTTGCGACGGCCTCTCGCTTAGAGCAATTTAATCGAGCAGACCGCTTGCAAGCATTCAGAACGTGGGCGATCATGGCTCTCCACGATTTTCCGTTGTTTGTAGCTCTTAGTAATTTTTGTCTTTTCGCTATCTACTCATTTAAACATGGTGGTTGTTGTTCTTCGAAGAGCCTTTAGAACATGAATGATTATGCCCCCCCCCCCCACAAATTCCTATCCATTTTTACCTTTTAGCAATGATTATTATTTTTTACTGCCTCTTCTTAATCTCTGTTCTGTAAACCATTTACATAAGTTTCTCAGGCAGGTTATGTGCTATCTATCTATCTATCTATCTATCTATCTATCTATCTATCTATCTATCTTGTCTTTAATATGTTTTGTGAGTATTAAACTTTCCACTCTCACTTTCCTCATTATGTGCTATAGAAATTTTAACTGTTTATATCTTATGTTAATTATAATTGCCGCTTTTATTTCGGTTTTCTCTAAAACTTCGTTATTCTTTATATGTTCAGTCTATGGTATTTTCAGCATCTTTCTGTAGAACCACATATATTTTGTTTCAAGTATCTTTTTTAACTGTACGGAGCTTGTCCAGAATCCACTGCCATATAGGAGTACTGATATTACATAACACTTCAGCATCCTTTTCTTTGTTTCCAACGAAATTTTCTTATTTCTTGTTACTATTGTTTATTTTTGTAAAACATCTTTCGTTATTCCAATGCGCCTTGGGATTTCAGTGTATCACTCTTCGTGCTCTGTTAAATGTTTCTACTGTGAATCTTCGTAGCCGCAAAGTTATAGTGACCGGTTTGTGCCGGAAGTAAAACACGGAACAAGAAGGTAGGTTCAAAACAGTGTATTAGTAAAACAAGAAACAAGATATCCAAAAGAAGTGTTAATAATAACTAACATAAAAATAAATAAGTCCGAATGTATTATTACGCTGCCTGACTAGCAGCTGTCGTTAACTGCCTTGTTATCTGCTCTATGACTCCTAATTTGACTGCTTTTAACTGCTCTCCGGAAGTCACTCGATTAATCTATATGTAGCATGAGGACAAGTCCATTTCTCGTAGGATGGTACCATAACAGTTTCACAGATATTTAAATTGTTGTACATGCTTGATTTTGAAATATTCAATTTGTAATTTGGTTGCTGGGTTGTTCATTTTGCTAATAAACACGCGATCTGTCTTATTGCATTTGATGTTTAGTTCTTTCTTTACCATTTCCTTTACTAGCTTCAGATAATTTTTTTTCTGCACCCGTTATCAGCACTGTGTCATCAGCATTAAAATGACAATATAGAGATTTTTGCATTTCATTCCAGAATTAGCCTTAAGAAATTTTGTAATATTATCGCCGTAAAAGCTAGTAAAATTACGAGACCAAATATTTCACACGGAAAACTTTTGTTTATTCAACTCAACTCTTTTTCAGTTACTGCTATCAAGTTGATGTGTGAATTTGGGATTTCCTTCCACCATTCTCCGATTTTGTATATTCTCGTGACGATGTGAGAGAGTCTTTTCTCCTCCCTACCAGGAGAGTGCTTCTCATCGGGTTTTTCCAACGCGTGTACATCTTAGGCAAGACTGCGCCGAACAGTTGTCGGAAACAGCCGTTGACATTCAGATCTGCACTTAGTGGTTAGATTATCATTCAAATCATAGCTTTCAATGATTATGCATATGACGTCTCTGAAACTCCGGCGTAACCGAGTGCAAAAACTAATTTGTCCTCATCGGGAGTGATCTCAGTAAATACTGGAGTCATCGCAGATCAGCCTCTCCCATAACAAAGGTTCTCCAAGGACGTTAATTTTTATTAAAATCATGTTAAATAAATTTCACGCAACATTCTATTCTTGGGATGAAATGCGTTCCTCAAGATTTAATGTAATACAGTGTGACTAATATATGCATGCTCTCATTACGATTGAGCTCTCTAGAGAAAGAAATTTTAAAAACAGTCACCATTTCGGCAATTTACGCATTACTCTTTAGCAATGAATTAAGTTCTTTTGGTGACTGACGTGTGTATACACCGCTTATATATAACACGCTAACATTTCAATCCTCTGATTCCATGCGCCTGTGGTTTAGGGCGTAGCAATGCCGACTGACACCAAATCGGTCGAATTTCGATCCCTGCCAAAAGCCTGTGAATGTCTAGCCACACTGATGAGCTGTGAAACAGGCTTGTATGTGGATGACTAATATATATATATTGTTAAAGTTTGATAATGTTTAGCGCCAATGATGTTTTCTAGTGATTTTTCCTGATAAATTGTATTTTAGGAAGCAGGTTTTTTATTGTAAAGTGCTTGATATCGGGGTGAAGAAAGAGCGTTTATAAGTACAATTAAAAAAGGGAAAAGAGACAAAAAAGAAATAAAAAGAAAAAGAAAAAACAAACAATCTCAAACATGATCACTCCTACAAATATCACACCATTTACTATATAAACAAAAAATAAAACGGGACTTAACGGCAATGAGCCCTGATGAGAGAGATCCTCATAACGATGTTCTCACGAAAATTGAAGTCAGCATGAATCTGCACAGGTAAAAGAGACAAACACTTTTGTACTTAGATAGATAGATAGATAGATAGATAGATAGATAGATTCAGTGATATAGATAGATAGATACATACATACATACATACATACATAGATTCGGTGATATGAATAGATAGATAGATAGATAGATAGATAGTTAGATAGATAGATAGATAGATAGATAGATAGATAGATAGATAGATAGATTCAGTGAGATAGATAGATAGATAGATAGATAGATAGATAGATAGATATTAAAAATTACAGAACCAAAGCAACAGTTTCAATTATTTATTTGTTAATTGTTCTTTTAAACGTGACAGTCGATAATTAATCTTATTTATGTGTCAGTCATTATTTAACAGACTTTTTTGACGCTAAGAAGCATATGTAATCGTTTTTCTTTTCACCAGATTCTAATATTAGCATGAATGTATTTATTGATGCACTAACACAAAATATACAAAAAACAACATGCTTCTTGGTCGGACATCTTTGTTAATCTCCAAAATTCTCAAAGTTTTTTTTGTTTTTTTTCAATCTGCAAAAAAATTAAATGTCTTTGAAAAAGAAGTAAAGGAAAAAAAATTAACAAAAAGTAAGCTTCTATCTGTATTAGAAGTCCTTATACAGAAAAATTCACCTTTTTTATTGAAGGACCCTCGTAGTTTTATAAAAATATTACAATAATCCGCACGTGTCCCAAAACATAATTCCATACTTTGTTCCAAGAACCATCATGTCTGAATGAGGTACAAAAAGCAGATAAACATAAATGTCTTACTTTCTCTGACTATCTTGACAAAATGAAATAAAGTGTCTCACTAAATTTGAAAATCAAAGTCACTTTTCAGCTCAATAAAAACACTGATTATAATGTACGTTCTTCACGTGTGTGGACCGCCGAAAATTGAGAAGGTGTTAACCGTTCAACAAACGAAGGCCAAAGAAAAAAGAAGCAAGATTTTTTTAAAGGGCTGAACTCACACACGACGAACGGGTAAGTAATGTCAGAAGCTACATCCCTAATTCAAGAGTCACTCACTCAGTCATTTAATTGCTAAACGTGATACACGCTTGGGTGATCATGTCTCTTTCGATGTATGAATGACTAGGCAGAATATTTTTTCACAGTAGGTTACCATTTCTTTTTGCGATCGACTGGTTTCCAACCAATACGACAGAACCCAATCTGTTCTGCTATTTAACCCATGGCTAGAGAGATAAAAACAGATTAATATATTTCCCAAGGGTATTTGTGCGTAAGGGATAATAAAACGAATTTAATTGAAATACGAACACGGCTCTCCGATTTCTCATTCCGAGCCGAAATCCATTACACAACAACCCTTTTCAAGAGACAGATCAGGCCGAAATAGAGCATTGCTTTTATATATGTTTAGGAGCTGCACAATCTTTACCATCCACTCTCACGAGAGACCAAATGCGTCTCCGCGTCCACTCTGCAACTCCTCTCTCACAGGTGAGATATCGACGAACTTTTCGCTTCTCTATCGATATTTTCCATGGTGAGTGATCTGATGACCTACACTTCACTAGTCGTAAGCTTCACAGCTAAAACCTGTTATGCCACGTATATTGTAGCGAACCAACTTTATTCCTCTGATGAGATTTAAGGTCTACTCACGAAACTTCGTCCCAAGAATCACTGCCTCATTAAACCGACTCCCAAAATGCTGCTTGCACTGCTACTGCAATATTAACCTGTTCAAGTCTAGATCTAACAGTTATCTTCCACACATATCCGCATATGTTGTGCCTCTTAATCTGGGTACCTCGGGCCTTGTACAGTGTGAGCACCACTAAAAATATATATATATATATAAAAAATACATCCTTGCCGACATTCTCACGTTTTTTAACAATTATGAAAAAAGAGACTGTCGTCTTCGAAAGACTGTAACGGTAGAAAATACAATAGCAACATTAATTTAATTGCAAATTATTTTATAATGATTATTTTTTTTTATCGTCGTTGTGTCTGCAAAAAACCGCCGGCAGATGTTAATTATTTTTTCAACACGCCACGCCGTTCGTTCACTTCGATTATAATTAATTTGATTGTTTTTGTTGTAGTTCTGTTGCTGGTAATTTATCACAAAAATGGGCTGCCCAGTCTTCACTTTCCAGACTTGATAGATTTCAAAAGCGCCCATACGGGCGATGAATAATCCCACGCACCAACAGACGAAACGTCGAAAGTCTCTTGCTACTCTATCGATATTCCCAAGGATGAAAGTTGGCTCTCTGTGCAGGGCCCGGAAGTTTTTCCCACCTGAATCTATTCTGCACATATACAAATCTACCATCCGCCCATGTATTGAATATTGCTGCCATATCTGGTCGGGTGCCCCTGCTGCTTTCCTTGGGCTTCTTGACAAGATACAAAGAAGGATCTGTAACGTGGTTGATACTGACTTGGCAGACCGGCTGCAACCATTCCCTCACCAGCGTGATGTGGCTTCCCTGTGCCTCTTCTACAAGTACTTTCATGGTTTCTGCTCCGATGAACTTAGAGCACTGGTGCCGCCTAAACAGGAATTTACACGAGATACTAGATTAGCAACTAGGTCCCACCCTTTTACAGTTAAACAAATAAGATATAACCGTAAATTCTACTCCAACAGCTTCTTTTCTCGCACTTCCCGCCCGTGGAACTCCCTTCCACAAGTCTGCTTTCCCGACAGCTACAATCTCCAGGTGTTTAAATGTAGGGTCAATAGACACCTCCTATCACTCTAACTCCCAATTATTCTCAGAACACTCTGATCTACCCAACCCTCATTCTCGGTATCCTTACCCGCCTATCACCCACCCTCTGACATTTCCTATATTTAACCATTCTCGGTATCCCTACCCGCCTATCACCCACCCTCTGACATTTCCTATATTTAATCATCCTTTCTCCACTCTATGTAGCCCCCTGCGCAGTAGTGGCAGTGACATGCCTTGCTCGGGGTGAAACGCTTATAAAAAAAATGTTCTGACGAGCTAAGTTCTGCAACGTTCTCTTCTTCTTTTATGTGTCATGTCCTTTCAGGAGGTAGGGGATCATGGCTTTTCACATCTCTCTGTCCCTGATCGCTCTTAGCACGCTTTCGCCTGTTGCGCCATACAATCCTCGTTCCGTCATCCACCTGATCAGGTTCTTCAAATATCCGCTGCTTTCCCCTGTCTCTTTTCCCCTCTATCTGACCTGTTAGTGTCAGGTTCTCCAAGCCCTCTTTCCTCATTGCATGTCCCAGGAACTTTAGTTGTCTCTCCCTGATGCTCAGTATTAATTTCCTTTTCGTCTCCATCCTTTCCAAAACTTCATCATTGCTGACATACTCGGTCCATGGTATCTGCAGCATCCTTCTGTAGAACCACATTTCATCTGCTTCAAGTTTTTCTTTCATCTTTGTTGATATTGTCCAACATTCACTGCTATATTGAAAAACCAACATCACATATCAATCCAGTACTCTCCTCTTTGTTTCTAGCGAAATTGTTCTGTTTCTTAATACTTTATTCAATTTCTGGAATGCTCCCTTCACCATGCCAATTTGCCTTCGGATCTCTGTGTCGCACTTTCCGTCTTCTGTTAGAACACTTCCCAGGTATCTAAATTTTTGTATCTGCTTGAGTTTAGTGTCCCTCACCTGTAGTTGGCATTTTGGGCTACCCTTTTTGCTGATGACCATGCATTTGGTTTTCTTGCAGTTTACTTGTAGTCCTTTCTTGTCACTCTCTTCAGCTACCTTCTGTAGGAGGTCTTGTAGTTTTCTTTCTGTGTCTGCTTTCAGCGCTGTATTATCTGTGTCCTTTATATTGTTTAAATTATGGACTCCGATGATGAATCCTGGCATAACTTTCACGGTTCTCAGAATAGGCTCGCTGTATAAGTTGAATAGATCCGGTGAAAAGACGCATCCTTGTCTTACGCCCCCTTTCAATCTTAGTATAATTGTTAGATTCGTTACCTGTCCGTATGTAAGCAGTTTGCTGCAAGTAGTGATTCTTGATTACTCTTAGGTCTTTCCCAAATATGTCGAGGCTGACAAGCATCTCTATCAATTCTTCATATCTCATTAGTAAGAGGGGCAATTCCTTCCTAAGACGGCTTCTTCGTGGAACAGACGTCCAGGAGGATGAGCCTGTAATAAGGAACAAAACACAAGTACCCTGACGAAGGTATAAATAAGCTAAGTGGCCCATGACAGAGCTAAGAGCAAATAAAAATATAGTGTAAAGAAGGATATATATATTTATATATATATAGGTACAGATGTCTAGTCTGTAAACGGCGAGGATAATCCAACAAGATCAACTTAATATGAAATATTATGTGTCATATCTATATAGAGAGCTCAATGGATGTTATCCAGAGCAATATGATATTTATAAAGGAAAACTCAACACGTCATTTGAAGTGGTTATAAATTATAATTAATTTCAATGAGCTAAATTAGCTCATTTCATCAGACCACACAAAATTCATTCCATTTGATGCAAAATATTTTGCCGGAATAAGCATTTTCTTTAACTGAAGAGAAAGATAAAAAAAAGTATATATATATATATATATGCTTGGAAATCTTCCATGTAAACAAAAACAGTTTGTCATCATCGTTTGTCCGTGTTTATAATATATAATGTAATTGACATATTTGAAAATGGCTTATGTAAGCCGAACGCTTATGTTGGATTTTTAAAACAATTATGTATCAATATTGTAATTTTCTTTCTTCATTTTATTCAGAGAATATGAAAAAAAAGTTTACATAAAATAAATATAGAAAATTTGTCTATATTATTTAATGAAACATGCATTACATATATATATATGGAGTAGAGACTCCGACTGACACCAAATCGGTCGAGTTTTCGATCCCGGCCAGATGCAAGTAGATATGTCTAGCCACACTGATGAGCTGTGATACAGCGAAGTGAATGACTAATATATATATATATATATATATATATATATATATATAATATATAAACTAGGTAGCGTAGTGGTTGTCAATGTATAAGATTGGGTAAAATTAAAAGAAATACCAAGCGACCGACATACTTTGGAAAAGTGCCTCCTCTTTTTCTGCATTTGTGACACGTGGTTTCTAGTTGAACATATGTTTTGACTGTGCTGTTATCCACAACCAAAATTGCACTTGTTAAGGCACATGCATCGACGACAGTTGAAGCTTTGACTTCTGATGCTATGGCTCCCACAGTTGATGAGAGCGGATAAGATAGGATTCAGAGATTTTGTGCTCAGTATTAATTGCAGTACTATATATATATATGTATGTGATGTGCGTTGTGGTACAGTGGATATCGGCTCGGAACGAGAAACCGGGTAGCCGAGTTCGAATTCCAGTTGAATCCATTGTATTCACTTACGCGCAAATACCCTTGGGAAAGGTATTAATCCGTCTCTTCTTTCAAGTTATGGGTTAAATAGCAGGACAGATTGGGTTCTATAGCCTTGGTCGGCAACCAGTCTACCGCAGAAAGCAATGGCAACCTACTGCGGGATAATCTTTTGCCCAGTCAGTCATGTCTCTTTCGAGACATGATCGCCCAAGCGTGTATCACGTATGGCACTTAACTGACTTATGTATATATATATATATATATATATATAAACTTATTTATAAATGGAACTTTCTCTCTGTGTGTCTGTGTGTCCCTTACCTATAGACTCTGAAACGGCTAAACCGATTTTCTTGAAAATGTACACAGTTGTACTACAAGCGTCTGCGAGTGTTCTTAGCTAGGCTTTGTGTCGAGGTACCCCCGATAAACATCGAAAATCGATAATCGAAAAAATCGGGTTATAGAAGGAGTGCTCCGATTTTAATCAAATTTGATACACTCATAGACAAAGACATAAGAAACGATATTCAGAAGTTTCAAGGTTGCAGTTATATATAAAAGGCAAGATGTTTGTGTGTGTGTGTGTGTGTGTGTTTATATATCTGTATGTCTGTATTTGTTCAGCACTTTTATTTGTTTCAAAATTCAGTTTACGACGAAAAACTTATTTGATATCGATACCAGGAAATCAAAATTTACTTACAACCATTCATTTTTCTTTCAGTCTACGGTTTCGCTTTAACTGGAAACAACTATTGCTTTTTAGTCTTTCGTGCCAACGTCCAAAGAGTCTGAGCTCCAGAACCATGGATTAGCTTTAAAGCTTTCATTACACCCTAGCAATGCCGTGCTATACTGCTAGTATATATATATATATATATATATGTGTGTGTATTTAGGCAGCATTTTTTCATTAATGAAACTACGCATTTCTTTTGCCAGTCTCTCTTTCCCTCTGTCTAACCTGTAAGTATCAGATTTTCCAAGCACCCGTTCCTCATAACATATCCCAGGAACGTCAGCTGTTTTTCCCTAATCTTCAGTATTAGTTTATTTTTCGTTTCTATTCTTTCCAAAATCTCATCCTTGCTCACATGTTCGGTCCATGGTATCCTCAGCATCTTTCTGTAGAACTATATTTCGATTGCTTAAAGTCTCTCCTTTATCTCTGATGAAATTGTCCAGCATTCACTTTCATATTGAAGAACATCGGCCTATACATAAAGCCAATACAAAATGAAATAATACTTTGTCTATTAAACGATTAAAGCATAAACTAGAAGTCTGCAGTTTTAAATTCTATGCCAACACAATAGATAGATAGATAGATAGATAGATAGATAGATAGATAGATAGATAGAGAACAAAATTAGATAGATAGATAGATAGATAGATAGATAGAGATAGATAGATAGATAGATAGATAGAATAGATAGATAGATAGATAGATAGATAGATAGAGATAGATAGAGAACAAAATAGATAGAGATAGATAGATAGATAGATAGATAGATAGATAGATAGAGAAATAAAATTAGATAGATAGATAGATAGATAGATAGATAGATAGATAGATAGATAGATAGATAGATAGAGAACAAAATTAGATAGATAGATAGATAGATAGATAGATAGATAGATAGATAGATAGATAGAGAACAAAATTAGATAGATAGATAGATAGATAGATAGATAGATAGATAGATAGATAGATAGATAGAGAACAAAATTAGATAGATAGATAGATAGATAGATAGATAGATAGATAGATAGATAGATAGAGAACAAAATTAGATAGATAGATAGATAGATAGATAGAGAACAAAATTAGATAGATAGATATAGATAGATAGATAGATAGATAGATAGATAGATAGATAGATAGATAGATAGAGAACAAAATTAGATAGATAGATAGATAGATAGATAGATAGATAGATAGATAGATAGATAGAGAACAAAATTAGATAGATAGATAGATAGATAGATAGATAGATAGATAGATAGATAGATAGATAGATAGATAGATAGATAGACAAATTAGATAGATAGATAGATAGATAGATAGATAGATAGATAGATAGAGAACAAAATTAGATAGATAGATAGATAGATAGATAGATAGATAGATAGAGAACAAATTAAAGATAGATAGATAGATAGATAGATAGATAGATAGATAGATAGATAGAGAACAAAAATTGATAGATAGATAGATAGATAGATAGATAGATAGATAGATAGATAGATAGAGAACAAAATTAGATAGATAGATAGATAGATAGATAGATAGATAGATAGATAGATAGATAGATAGATAGAGAACAAAATTAGATAGATAGATAGATAGATAGATAGATAGATAGATAGATAGATAGATAGATAGATAGATAGATAGATAGATAGATAGATAGATAGATAGATAGAAGACAAATTAGATAGATAGATAGATAGATAGATAGATAGATAGATAGATAGATAGATAGATAGATAGATAGAGAACAAAATTAGATAGATAGATAGATAGATAGATAGATAGAGAACAAAATTAGATAGATAGATAGATAGATAGATAGATAGATAGATAGATAGATAGAGAACAAGATAGATAGATAGATAGATAGATAGATAGATCCGTCAGTTAAGTGCCATACTTGATACACGCTTAGGCGACCATAATTTTCCTGCAGTAGGTTGCCTTTACTTTCTGTTGTATACTGATTATCAAACAAAGCTATAGAATCCAGTCTGTCCTGCTATTTAACCTATAACTTGAGGAAAACACGACGGATAAATACCTTTCGTGATGATATTTGTGCGTAAGTGAATGCAATGCATTCAACTGGAATTCGAACTCGGCTCTTCGATTTCTTTTTCCGAGCCGATATCCACAGCACCACAACGCAATTCAAGATAGATAATAGATAGTTAAAATATGTGACAACATGCGTTTTTCTTCTCTAGTTATCCATACATACATTATATTTACTTCCGTCTATCTCAGTATGTTCATCTATCTATCTGAATTTGTTCCCATCTCTATTAATTCCAGTAAGTTCCTCTTTGTCACTATTATTCTCTCTCTACTTTCATCATATCTATCTATCTATCTATCTATCTATCTATCTATCTATCTATATCACTGAATCTATCTATCTATCTATCTATCTATCTATCTATCTATCTATCTATCTATTCCTCCATCGCAGATTGTTCTATCTAGTTTGTGTGCTAGCTCCTTTTTTGCCAACATTTACACAAGCAGCAGTTTCTTCTTGTTCTTCTTTTTGCCGTGTTCTTTCAGGATGTGGATGATCATGACTCTCCACAATTTTCTATTCTGTGTAGCGTTTATTCGGTTTCATAAATAGTTACAAACGAAGACTTAGATAGATAGATAGATAGATAGATAGATAGATAGATAGATAGATAGATAGATAGATAGATAATGAACAGTCATAGATAGATAGATAGATAGATAGATAGATAGATAGATAGATAGATAGATAGATAGATAAGAATAGATAGATAGATAATGAATAGTATAGATAGATAGATAGATAGATAGATAGATAGATAGATAGATAAAAAAAGTCATAGATAGATAGATAGATAGATAGATAGATAGATAGATAGATAGATAGATAGATAGATAGATAATGAACAGTCATAGATAGATAGATAGATAGATAGATAGATAGATAGATAGATAGATAGATAGATAGATAGATAATAAACAGTCATAGATAGATAGATAGATAGATAGATAGATAGATAGATAGATAAAGAACAGTCATAGATAGATAGATAGATAGATAGATAGATAGATAGATAGATAGATAGATAGATAGATAGATAGATAGATAGATAATGAACAGTCATAGATAGATAGATAGATAGAGAGAGAGAGAGAACAGTCATAGATAGATAGATAGATAGATAGATAGATAGATAGATAGATAGATAGATAAAGAATGAATAGATAGATAGATAGATAGATAGATAGATAGATAGATAGATAAAGAACAGTCATAGATAGATAGATAGATAGATAGATAGATAGATAGATAGATAGATAGATAGATAATGAACAGTCATAGATAGATAGATAGATAGATAGATAGATAATGAACAGTCATAGATAGATAGATAGATAGATAGATAGATAGATAGATAGATAGATAGATAGATAGATAGATAAAAAAAGTCATAGATAGATAGATAGATAGATAGATAGATAGATAGATAGATAATGAATAAATAAGTAGATAGATAGATAGATAGATAGATAGATAGATAGATAGATAGATAGATAGATAGATAGATAGATAGATAGATAGATAGATAGATAATAAACAGTCATAGATAGATAGATAGATAGATAGATAGATAGATAGATAGATAGATAAAGAACAGTCATAGATAGATAGATAGATAGATAGATAGATAGATAGATAATGAACAGTCATAGATAGATAGATAGATAGATAGAGAGAGAGAGAGAGAAATCAGTCATAGATACACTAATTAGATAGATAGATAAAGAATAGTCATAGATAGATAGATAGATAGATAGATAGATAGATAGATAGATAGATAGATAGATAGATAGATAGATAGATAGATAGACAGACAGATAGATAGATAGATAGATAGATAGATAGATAGATAGATAGATAATGAACAGTCATAGATAGATAGATAGATAGATAGATAGATAGATAGATAGATAATGAACAGTCATAGATAGATAGATAGATAGATAGATAGATAGATAATGAAATAGTCATAGATAGATAGATAGATAGATAGATAGATAGATAGATAGATAGATAGAGAATAAATAGATAGATAGATAGATAGATAGATAGATAGAGAAATTAGATAGATAGATAGATAGATAGATAGATAGATAGATAGATAGAGAACAAAATTAGATAGATAGATAGATAGATAGATAGATAGATAGATAGATAGATAGATAGATAGATAGATAGATAGATAGATAGATAGATAGATAGATAGAGAACAAAATTAGATAGATAGATAGATAGATAGATAGATAGATAGATAGATAGAGAACAAATTAGATAGATAGATAGATAGATAGATAGATAGATAGATAGATAGATAGAGAACAAAATTAGATAGATAGATAGATAGATAGATAGATAGATAGATAGAGAAATAAAAATTAGATAGATAGATAGATAGATAGATAGATAGATAGATAGATAGATAGATAGATAGATAGATAGAGAACAAAATTAGATAGATAGATAGATAGATAGATAGATAGATAGATAGATAGATAGATAGATAGAGAAATAAATAGATAGATAGATAGATAGATAGATAGATAGATAGATAGATAGATAGATAGATAGATAGATAGATAGATAGAGAACAAAATTAGATAGATAGATAGATAGATAGATAGATAGATAGATAGATAGATAGATAGATAGATAGATAGATAGAGAACCAATTAGATAGATAGATAGATAGATAGATAGATAGATAGATAGATAGATAGATAGATAGATAGAGAATAAAATTAGATAGATAGATAGATAGATAGATAGATAGAGAACAAAATTAGATAGATAGATAGATAGATAGATAGATAGACAGATAGATAGATAGATAGATAGATAGATAGAGAACAAAATTAGATAGATAGATAGATAGATAGATAGATAGATAGATAGATAGATAGATCCGTCAGTTAAGTGCCATACTTGATACACGCTTAGGCGACCATAATTTTCCTGCAGTAGGTTGCCTTTACTTTCTGTTGTATACTGATTATCAAACAAAGCTATAGAAGCCAGTCTGTCCTGCTATTTAACCTATAACTTGAGGAAAACACGACGGATAAATACCTTTCGTGATGATATTTGTGCGTAAGTGAATGCAATGCATTCAACTGGAATTCGAACTCGGCTCTTCGATTTCTTTTTCCGAGCCGATATCCACAGCACCACAACGCAATTCAAGATAGATAATAGATAGTTAAAATATGTGACAACATGCGTTTTTCTTCTCTAGTTATCCATACATACATTATATTTACTTCCGTCTATCTCAGTATGTTCATCTATCTATCTGAATTTGTTCCCATCTCTATTAATTCCAGTAAGTTCCTCTTTGTCACTATTATTCTCTCTCTACTTTCATCATATCTATCTATCTATCTATCTATCTATCTATCTATCTATCTATCTATATCACTGAATCTATCTATCTATCTATCTATCTATCTATCTATCTATCTATCTATTCCTCCATCGCAGATTGTTCTATCTAGTTTGTGTGCTAGCTCCTTTTTTGCCAACATTTACACAAGCAGCAGTTTCTTCTTGTTCTTCTTTTTGCCGTGTTCTTTCAGGATGTGGATGATCATGACTCTCCACAATTTTCTATTCTGTGTAGCGTTTATTCGGTTTCATAAATAGTTACAAACGAAGACTTAGATAGATAGATAGATAGATAGATAGATAGATAGATAATGAACAGTCATAGATAGATAGATAGATAGATAGATAGATAGATAGATAGATAGATAGATAGATAGATAGATAAAGAACAGTCATAGATAGATAGATAGATAGATAGATAGATAGATAGATAGATAGATAGATAGATAGATAATGAACAGTCATAGATAGATAGATAGATAGATAGATAGATAGATAGATAGATAGATAGATAGATAGATAAAAAAAGTCATAGATAGATAGATAGATAGATAGATAGATAGATAATGAACAGTCATAGATAGATAGATAGATAGATAGATAGATAGATAGATAATAAACAGTCATAGATAGATAGATAGATAGATAGATAGATAGATAGATAGATAAAGAACAGTCATAGATAGATAGATAGATAGATAGATAGATAGATAGATAGATAGATAGATAATGAACAGTCATAGATAGATAGATAGATAGAGAGAGAGAGAGAGAGAATAGTACATAGATAGATAGATAGATAGATAGATAGATAGATAGATAGATAAAGAACAGTCATAGATAGATAGATAGATAGATAGATAGATAGATAGATAGATAAAGAACAGTCATAGATAGATAGATAGATAGATAGATAGATAGATAGATAGATAGATAGATAGATAATGAACAGAACAGTAGATAGATAGATAGATAGATAGATAGATAGATAGATAGATAGATAGATAGATAGATAATGAACAGTCATAGATAGATAGATAGATAGATAGATAGATAGATAGATAGATAGATAGATAAAAAAAGTCATAGATAAAAAAAGTATAGATAGATAGATAGATAGATAGATAGATAGATAGATAGATAATGAACAGTCATAGATAGATAGATAGATAGATAGATAGATAGATAGAGAGATAGAGAG
Source organism: Ascarosepion bandense (assembly GCA_037127315.1). NCBI lineage: Eukaryota > Metazoa > Mollusca > Cephalopoda > Sepiida > Sepiidae > Ascarosepion > Ascarosepion bandense. Next base: position 448,986 of record JBBBDQ010001080.1, read on the forward strand.
ATAGATAGATAGATAGATAATAAACAGTCATAGATAGATAGATAGATAGATAGATAGATAGATAGATAGATAGATAGATAGATAGATAAAGAACAGTCATAGATAGATAGATAGATAGATAGATAGATAGATAGATAGAGAGAGAGAGAGAGAACAGTCATAGATAGATAGATAGATAGATAGATAGATAGATAGATAGATAAAGAACAGTCATAGATAGATAGATAGATAAAGAACAGTCATAGATAGATAGATAGATAAAGAACAGTCATAGATAGATAGATAGATAAAGAACAGTCATAGATAGATAGATAGATAAAGAACAGTCATAGATAGATAGATAGATAGATAGATAGATAGATAGATAGATAAAGAACAGTCAGATAGATAGATAGATAGATAGATAGATAGATAGATAGATAGATAGAATGAACAGTCATATGATAGATAGATAGATAGATAGATAGATAGATAGATAGATAGATAGATAGATAGATAATGAACAGTCATAGATAGATAGATAGATAGATAGATAGATAGATAATGAACAGTCATAGATAGATAGATAGATAGATAGATAGATAGATAGATAGATAGATAGATAGATAAAGAACAGTCATAGATAGATAGATAGATAGATAGATAGATAGATAGATAGATAGATAGATAGATAATGAACAGTCATAGATAGATAGATAGATAGATAGATAGATAATGAACAGTTATAGATAGATATAGATAGATAGATAGATAGATAGATAGATAGATAGATAGATAATGAACAGTCATAGATAGATAGATAGATAGATAGATAGATAATGAACAGTTATAGATAGATAAATAGATAGATAGATAGATAGATAGATAGATAGATAGATAGATAGATAGATAGATGTATGACAATATTTGTGTTTCTCTTCTCTAACTATAAGTACATCGATTTAAGGAACTGGAAATGGAGGTAAAACATTCTAGTATGTGTGTTTATTTACATCTATATCTATCTATCTATCTATCTATCTATCTATCTATCTATCTAGGTCGCGTTCTTATCTATCTATCTATCTATCTAGGTCGCGTTCTTATCTATCTATCTATCTATCTAGGTCGCGTTCTTATCTATCTATCTATCTATCTATCTATCTATCTATCTATCTATCTATCTATCTATCTAGGTCACGTTCTTATCTATCTATCTGTCTAGGTCGCGTTCTTATCTATCTATCTATCTATCTATCTATCTATCTATCTATCTATCTATCTAGGTCGTATCTTATCTATCTATCTATCTATCTATCTATCTAGGTCACGTTCTTATCTATCTATCTATCTATCTATCTATCTATCTATCTATCTATCTATCTAGGTCGCGTTCTTATCTATCTATCTATCTATCTATCTATCTATCTATCTATCTATCTATCTATCATCTAGGTCCGTCTATCTATCTATCTATCTATCTATCTATCTATCTATCTAAGTCGCGTTCTTATCTATCTATCTATCTATCTATCTATCTATCTATCTATCTATCTAATCGCGTCTATCTATCTATCTATCTATCTATCTATCTATCTATCTATCTATCTGTCTGTCTGTCTAGGTCGCGTTCTTATCTATCTATATATCTATCTATCTATCTATCTAGGTCGCGTTCTTATCTATCTATCTATCTATCTATCTATCTATCTATCTATCTATCTAGGTCGCGTTCTTATCTATCTATCTATCTATCTATCTATCTATCTATCTATGTCCTGTTCTTATCTATCTATCTATCTATCTATCTATCTATCTATCTATCTATCTATCTATCTATCTATGTTTATTTCATGTGAGCCGAAAGCTTAGAACCTGCGTCATAAAAAAGTATCCAAATGTTGGACAATTTTTGTATTTATTTTCACCAGAAATTAAAGCCAAAATGCGATGTCTAGAACGGTTTATGATTAAACATTATAGACATTCATTGTCTGTTATATTTATCAAAATATATTTAGAAAATTATCTGCTACCTCGATACACTAAATTTAAGTTACATGATGCCGCAATATTAAATGATCCCGACACCAAGAATTTTCCATGGAGCCTCATTTAGCAACAGATAAACACAGCCAAACAGGAATTACAACTAATCAACACTGAAATTGTACCTATTAATGGAATCTTACAATCTTCTATCACAACTGAACCATTCAAGGAAATATTAGCTTTATTATACAACACAGAAAGAAACTGAACCTCACAAACAAGTCATCCAAAAGAAAGCTAAACAAATTATATAAAGGAAAAATACTTTTACCAAACATCAATGACAACTTCATTAACCTATCAGATTACCAACTCACTCTAGATGAAATGGAATTCCTTAATCACAGACTACATTTTCATGTCGCACAGAAATCTTATTCAATGTTTAAACAAATGCAAATTGAAGCTTTATGCCAACAAATATCTCTACTGGAACAAGACAACCATATTACTACACAGGTAGGCTTTAAAGAATTATTCAACGTTGAATCAACCAAACACCGTTACCATAAAAATCCTAATGATATTATAAGTACACCTCTAATAAAAGCAACCACACATCTAAAAAATATCAAATGTATTGTTATCCGATGTGTCGATAAAAAGAATACATTTGTTATTTTAAACAAACATGAATACTACACCAAATTACAGGCCATTTTGAACGATCACAAAAATTTCAAAAGCTAACTAATAATAACACCTCCCAACTCAAAATCATATCAATAGACTTATTACTGCTAACAATGCTGAAACAGGATCTTATAACATTCAAAAGATTATAGGTGACTATCAGCCAGGCTACCTTTATGGAAATGTAAAAATCCATAAAAAAGTTCATCCCCTCCTACCTATCATTTCACAAATACCCACACCAATATATAACCTTTCCAAAACCTTTAATAAATTTTCATTTTAGCTAAAAAATATTGATCAAATTACACGATTTAACAAATTTGAAAGTTAATACTTCCTCAAATTTACATTAGAACTTAATATTAATAATAAAATCCCATTCTTTGATGTATTTATTGATTCTAGCACACATAGATTTACTACTTCTCTATATAGGAAACCAACTAGCATAAACTGGTGTTTTATTAATTATAATAGTGAATGTCCTTAACGTTATAAGTTAGTTGTTTAATTAAATTAATTCAACACATACAAATGTTATCTTCTTCCAAAGCCAAATTCTATAAAGAATTACACAAAATCAGACAAACACTTGTTAACCATGGATTTCCTAACTCCGTCATTGATCAAAAATTAAAATGTATCTCAACAAACTTAACAATACCTCTAGCAATATTAATAATATTAATAATAATAGTGTACGTCAAAATAAACATAACACTATTAACTTATACTATTGCAACCAAATGTATAATAATTACAAACAAGATGAAACAACACTCAAAAACACAATAGATAGAAAAGTTAAACCAATTAATAATAATAAACAAATTAATCTCATCATAAATTATAAAAAAATTAAAACAATTGACCTCCTAGTCTCTAATAACCCTACAATCACACAACTAAATCCTCTACAGAAAATCTGTGTAATGTATGAATTTACATGCTCGTTCAGAGATTGTATCTCCGATACTAATAATAAACCCACTACAAATATTGGTTTTACTACAACCATGCTCTCCCGTAGACTTACCTGTCACCTTTCTGGTCAAAGTTCAATTAAACATTTCTCTCCGATAAATAGTATGGTTTCCACTTCACCAGGTCTGCTGCTGATATGTTAACGACCATCACAGAGTATATATGCCAGGCCCTCGATAAAAACGGTACAGCTCGAGCTGTCGCACTAGCATTTGACAGAGTCTGGCATGCTGGCCTTCTACGCAAGCTACAGGGCTATGGTATAACTGGATGATTGTTTAACTTAATCCAGTCGTTCATTTCAAATCGCGTAAAAAAAGTAGTATTAAATGAGCATGCTTCCAGATGCTATCATACGAACGTGGGTGTCCTTCAAGGTTCTATTCTAGGTCCTACGCTTTTTTCTGATTTTCATCAACGATCTCCATGATGTAATCAGATCCCAACTAGGCATCTGCGCTGACGACACCACCATTTACTTCCGCCTCAGTAAAAAAATCTGCCGCTGCTGATCTTGAAAAGGACCGTCAATCTGTGGTGAACTGGGGAAAGAAATGGCTCGTAAATTTTAAAGTTTCCAAAACGAAGCTTCTATCCTTTAACCACAATAGACAACCACTCCTACCCACCATTAGCATAGATCAGGCAAGTCTCGCTGAAAGCAAAACATTGCACCTTCTCGGCTTCTCTATCAGCCGACTTCAAGTGGAAAGACTACATAGCTAAATCTGCTGCTAGGAAGGTTGGTTCACTGCGTAGAGCCAGGAAGTTTATTGTTTGACTCCATCTTGCACATATATAAATCTACCATCCACCCGTGCATTGAGTACTGCTGTCACATCTGGTCGGCTGCCCTTGCTATTCATTTCGGGTTCTTGATAAAATCCAACGGAGAATCTGCAATGTAATTGATCCCCACCTAGTAGATCAACTCCAGTCACTTTCTCACCGACGTAATGTGGCTTCCTTATGTCTCTTCTACAAATATTTTCACAGTTTCTGCTCCGATGAGCTTAGCTCCCTGGTGCCCCGTCTGCATGAATTTTATTGTGCTACTAGACTATCAACTAGGTCCCACCTTTTTACAGTAAAACCGATCAAATTTAACTGTGACTTCTACTTTAAAAGCTTCTTTGCTCGCACTTCCCACCTGTGGAATTGTACTAACACACAGGAAAATTTCACTAGAAACAAAGAAAAGAGTGCTGGATTGCAATGTGATGTCAGTTCTTCAATACGGCAGTGAATGTTGGACAATATCATCAAAAGTGAAGACAAAACTGGAAGCAGCCGAAATGTGGTTCCACAGAAGGATGCTACGGATATCGTGGACTGAGCACGCAAGCAACGATGAGGTGTTGGAAAGAATGGCAACAAAAAGGAAATTGATACTGAGCATCAGGAAGAGACAATTGAAGTTCCTGGGACATGCAATGAGGAAGGAGAGCCTGGAGAACCTGATACTGACTGGACAGATAGAAGGAAGGAGAGACAGAGGAAGGCAGCGGATAACATATTTGTCAGGGCCTGATCAGGTGGATGACGGAACAGGCGTTGCCAGGAGTAACAGGAGCAAACATGCTAAGAGCCACAAGGGATAGGGAGACGTGGAGAGCCATGATCGCCTACGTCCTGAAGGGACAGGGCACATAGAAGAAGAAGAAGAAGAAGATACTTGCTTCCCTGACAGCTCCAAACTCCAAGAATTTAAATGCAATGTGAATTGCCATCTCTTATCTCATTGACTCAAATCCTTACCCTGACAACCCTTGTATCATGTTCTTCTTCCTTTCCACTTCATTCTCATGAAGCCCTCTTCACACCAGTGTTCTCATCTTTCTCTTACCCATTCTCTGATACCCGGTGTAACTTGTTCCTCTTTCTCATCACTCACCTCTTATGTAACTCCCTGTGTGCCAGTGGCAGTTCTGCCTTGCTTGGGGTGAAATGATTAAAAAAAAGGAAAAGCATTGCCATGATGTAATATTAGATTTCAGTCGATAACAAAATAATACTGATACAAACACACATTAAAAAGAATCTTCAGATATTAGGGGTCATCTTCATTAAATCAACGCAAACCACACTAAAAAAAATAGTATTTCAATCAAGTAGTATTACATTGAATTTAGTCATATGTTTCTTTTGTTAACATCTCGGTCTCTCACGTCAGAGAACTACATTACAAAATTACAACCTGCGTCTGCTATTCGGTAACTTTTATCGTTGTCAACACAAGATAATATTCATCTTTGAAGGTGGATGTCTTTATGTTAACGTCCCTGCAACCACTTTGAATATGGCGCATGTGAGCCAAAAGCTTAGTACCAGCGTAATAAAAAAATATCCAAGTGTTGAACAATTTTTGTCTTTATTTTCACCAGAAATTGAAGCCCAAATACGATGTTTAGAACGACTCATGATGAAACACAATAGACATTCATTGCCTCTTATATTTAACAATGTATATTTAGATAATCTCTGTAGCTATACTGTTTTTATCTATCTATCTATCTATCTATCTATCTATCTATCTATGCTGTTCATTATCTATCTATCTATATATATATTTATATATATATATATATATATATATATATATATATATACTGTTCACTATCTATCTATATATATATATATATATATATATATACTGTTCACTATCTATCTATCTATCTATCTATACTGTTCACTATCTATCTATCTATCTATACTGTTCATTATCTATCTATCTATCTATACTGTTCATTATCTATCTATCTATCTATACTGTTCATTATCTATCTATCTATCTATCTATCTATCTATCTATACTGTTCATTATCTATCTATCTATCTATCTATCTATCTATCTATCTATGCTGTTTTTTATCTATCTATCTATCTATCTATCTATCTATCTATCTATCTATCTATCTATGCTAATCATTATCTATCTATCTATCTATGCTAATCATTATCTATCTATCTATCTATCTATCTATCTATCTATCTATCTATCTGTTTGTCTGTCTGCCTAACACTCCCAGACTGTTCTATCAATTTCGTTTACTTATCTCTAAATCCAGATAGATATATTTTCTATTTGTGCTACTGCTTACAATCAAATGTGTACATACGGAAACAGGTCTCTCCATCACTGCCTACGTCTACATCTCACTTTGCATGATTCAGCGTACATGTTCATATATTAAAGAGGGGGAAAAACAGCCACACCCGATTGCTCGTTGTTCCCTCTTCCTTCACTTATAGAACGTATAAAAACCGGCAGCTCAGTATCTTCTCTGACTTCCAGTCAATTTGACTCCAATGCTTGCCACATAGATTCAATCAATGCTCCGAAATGCCTGCATTGTCCATAATGCTTCCATAATAGAACGTTTCTGGATGGGAAGGTCGGTGGTAACGGACCGCCATGTTGGTGCCGGCCATTATGGCGGCGAAGAAGAACATCTGTAGGGAAACATGATATAGTTTTTTTTGTTGTTTTTTTGTTTGTTTATTTTTTTTTTAATGTTTTTGACTTATCTTCTATTTGGTTTACATTCGAATGCCTTCCTCTACAGCTTCACCATTTTAGTCTTTTGTAAGGTTGTTTTTAGTGTGTCTTCAAATGAGTTTCTTGTACTGTCAGCCGCTTGGATTTTAGTTTCAGGTTTTTCTTTTCCTCTTGAAGTTTTTCAAGTTTTACAGCTCTTAACATATCCCAGCAACGACTTGACTAACAACAGACATGAAGCGGCATTCAGAACAAGTTGCAATATTTCTTTTTAATCGGTTTTATAGAGTTATTACTTTTTTAGCACAGCAGAACACGACTGGAAAGATTATGTTGCACTAAACTTCCACTTAAGCAGGCATGTTTTCCAAGATAACCAGCACCCAAAGTTTTAGTTTGGGTTTCGTATTATTATTATCATTCAGTTAAGTGCCATACGTGATATACGCTTGGGTGATCATATCTCGAAAGAGACATGACTGACTGGGCAGAAGATTATCCCGCAGTAGGTTGCCATTGATTTCTGCGGTAGACTGGTTGCCAGCCAAGGCTAACCTGTCCTGCTATTTAACCCATAACTGGAGGAAAGTGACAGATTAATACCTTTCCCAAGGGTATTTGCGCGTAAGTGAATGCAATGATTTCAACTGTAATTCGAACTCGCCTCCTCGAGTTCTCGTTCTGAGCCGATAACCACTGCACCACATCATTATTATTAATAATTCTTTTTAAATTTGCCGCGCTTTTATTTTATAATAATATAACGAATTTTAAGCAATGACCTCGACCGTTTGAACGATTTAATTTTCGGTTGTTTCCACCTAATTGAACCAGAGTCACTTTTAACAAAAAAAATATTTAAATGGGACAAGCACTTCGCAAGATATGAATCGTGCTTGAGAGAACTATTTTTTGAGGTTCCTGTATAAATAGTGCACCAGAGATTTTATTGATTTCTTCTTGAGTTCCTTTTCTTATCAGTCCCAAAGCTCCAGCCACAACAAGAATAGTTTTAACTTTTAACCACCACATTTTCCATTTCTATGGTTTTGTCTTTGCTTAGTTAATAATACAGGTATACACTGACCTTGCGTTGGGAATTCGTCCAAGAAGAAGCGAATTAAGTCCCAGAACAGACGAATTAAGTCAAAAATCGATTTAAGTCAAATTTTCTTGCCTCCGAATTTACTTGTCACTAAGCTAAACCACAAATAACCATTCTTCGTTCTGTATTTTATATATAAATGAATTTTTAATAATATATGGTCAATAAGAATCTATTTTAAGCTTACAAATAATTTTTTGTTTTTAACATAGTACAAAAACGTATTTAAATTTACAAATACATGTACGCACACAGTTGTGAATGTAGATAGTTAGAATTTGGTGATCTTTGCAATATATCGCGGACTCTTTATTTGTGAATGTTGTTTGCGGTTGTTTACACATTTCCTTCCGGGCCCCTAATAGCAACATGACTTTTTCCTCTGAGCATTTTTTGCAATAAAGTAAACAGCCAAGGTAACATACATAGAAATGCCCTTTGCTAAGCTGTGAGCTGTAATTTCGAATAAAATGTTTTGTATTTATTTTAGGCATGGCTTAACAAGAACCTCTTCAGTGAATTTATCAATTTCTTTTTTAAATCATGCAGATGGTTTCAACTACATAGGAATTATTGATATTGAGGCGCCATAATTTTGAGATTTTCATACATTACAGGCAGTAAGGTTTGCCATGTCAAAAAGAAAGGACTTTGTTTTTTGTGGTCTTTGATCGTGATGTCTAGTTAATTAGCTTTGACTGATCTGTCTGTGTATTGTAAAGTCCCATACAATTGTTACCTACTCTATCTCTGTAACCAGGTCTGGAGATGTTCATACCAGTTTCTTGCTGATTTTCTTCCCGTAAAAGTTGAAGATTTCCTAGTGCCGATATTGGTTCACTCTATCTAACCGAGTTTTATATTTTGTCGGTACTAATACCATGCAACCTCATACAAGATGGTCAATTATTTCTAGATATTTATTACAGAATCTGAATTTCGGATTAACACAAGTTTTTAGCGTTTTTGTTTGATAATTTTTCGTTAATAAGCATTGGTTATGTGCAGAAAGAATAAAACCTATCAGCTTTTAATAATGCACTACGTAACCACTAAAGAGTAGGAGGTTTACATTATTCTTTTCTCGTACGAGCAGAATATTGACCATGAAGAGGCTTATCTTGCCATTGTTTCTGCATTTGGTCGATTGCATTTGATTTCTTTATTAGGTACTTTGCCTCTGCAGTAAGTTTTTTCTTATGGTTTACTTGCACTTCTTCACCCACTTAAAATTCATTTTGGAATTTGTTGGCTTCCTTTATTACTGTATAAAGTTTCTTATTTCCTTCATGTTCTTTGAAAGAAATCATCGTCAAGTCCTCTGTAAGTCCTAAGTATCTTTGAAGACTGATTGTTGTGGTTTTGTAAGACAGTTCTAGTTGAAATAATCCTCTGCCTTCTTCGGATCTGGGAACATACAGACGATCAACATCAGCCTTTGATCACGATGTCTGGTCGATTAGCTTTGATTTTTCTGTCTGTGAATATCATAAACCTCCATAAAATCAATACAGGTCCGATTCTCTGTAACTGGGTTTGAGTGATGTTCATACTATTTTCTTGCAGTTTCTTTTTCTTACAAGTTTTATATTTTCAGTGCAGATATTGGCCCACTCAGTCATGCCGAGTTTTATATCCAGTAGGTGCTAATACTGTGCGACTTGATAAAAGATTGTTAATTGTTTTGGATGTTTATCACAGGATCTGCATTTCGCGCCAACACATTATTTCAGTAAGTATGATTGGTAATTTCTAGCTAGGATACGTTGGTCTTGTGCAGCAAGAATAAAACCTTCAGTTTCAGCTTTTATCCCTCTACTACGTAACTTCTGGTGGGTAAGGGGTTTGTCTACATCAGGTTCTTTGGTACGAGCAAATCAATCAGTAAAGTATCATACGTGATACACGCTTGGGCGATCATGTCTCGAAAGAGACATAACTGACTGGTCAGAAGATTATCCCGCAGTAGGTTGCCATTACTTACAGTAAGTATGATTAGTAATTTCTAGCTAGGATACTTTGGTCTTGTGCAGCAAGAATAAAACCTCCGGTTTCAGTTTTAAACCCTGCACTACGTAACCACTAAAGAGTAGGAGGTTTGTCTGCATTAGTTTGTGTCGTACAAACAGAATACTGATCATGAAGAGGCTTATCTTGCCATCGTTTTGGCATTTGGATCCTTGCTCTTGTTTTCCTTTTTATGTTCTTTGCTCACGCATCAGGTGCATCATGGTGTATTTGAGCTTCTTCACTAACTTGAAATTATCTTTTGAATTTCTTAGCTTCCTTCATTATTGAATAAAGTGTCTTATTTCTTTCGTGTTCTTTGACACAGATCACCATCCAGTCTTCTGTAGTTTCCAGGTGTCTTTGAAAACCAATTGTTGCAATTTTTTAAATCAATTCTAGTTTATTATTATTACTAGAAGTATAACCCGGCGTTGCTCGGGTGTAATGAAAGCTTTAAAACTAATCCATGGTTCTGGAGCTCAGATTCTTTGGACGTTGGCACGAAAGATTAAAAAGCAATAGTTGTTTCCAGTCAAAGCGAAACCGTAGATTGAAAGAAAAATGAATGGATGTAAGTTACATTTTGATTTCCTGATATCGATATCAAATAAGTTTTTTCGTCGTAAACTGAATTTTGAAGGCTAAATAAAACCTGAAGCAAAAACTAAAATAAAAGGGCTGAAAAAAATACAGACATACAGGCAGATAAACAAACACACGCACAATCATCTTGCATTTTATACATACTATTGATTTTATGCACTATTGTAAGAACTGCAACCTTGAAACTTCTGAATATCGTTTCTTATGTCTTTGTCTATGAGTGTATCAAATTTGATTAAAATCGGACCCCTCCTTCTATAACCCGATTTTTTTCGATTATTGATTTTCGATATTTATCGGGGGTACCTCGACAAGCTAAGAACACTCGCAGACGCTTATAATAGAACTGTGTAAATTTTCGAGAAAATCGGTTCAGCCGTTTCAGAGTCTATAGATAACGGACACACACACACACACACACACACACACACACACACACAGAGACAAAGTTCCATTTATGGATAAGTTTAGATTAGATTATTATTATTATAGAATCGGAGACAAGAATGCCAACAAAAGTATCATGGGTAAAAATATACAAAACTTTTTAATAGCACTTATAATACCCAGATCGATAAAGATATACCAGACACATATATCAGAAATCAAATGTGTATAATGGAGTAGTAAAAGCGGCCCTTATATTTGTAGATTGAACCCTTCAGGTCAAGTAATTTAGTCAAAAATTGAAATATAAAAACGTTGGTTTTATTTATCACAGGATCTGCATTTCGGGCCAACACATTATTTCAGTAAGTGTCATTGGTAATTTCTAGCTAGGATACGTTGGTCTTGTGCAGCAAGAATAAAACCTTCAGTTTCAGCTTTTAACCCTGCACTACGTAACTTCTGATGTGTAAGAGGTTTGTCTACATCAGCTTCTTCTACGCCGATACTGGTCAGTACCTTCATGGGTGACTCCCTCGGAGTACCAGGCACTGTAAGTTTGCATGTGCAAGTGGTGTAAAGGAAAATGTTTTGGAATCGTTTAGTTCTTTATATTCACTTACACCCAAATACTCTTGGGAAAAGTATGAATACACCTTTTCTTTCAAGCTATGGGTTAATTAGTAAGACTTGTATCACTATATATACAAGTCAACCATCCGTCCGTGCATGGAGTACTGCTGCCATTTATGGTCAGGTGCCCCTGCCGTTCTCCTCAGTGTTCTTGACAAGCTCCAAAGAAGAGTCTGTAATGTGATAGGTACTGATCTGGCGACTCGACTGCAGCCACTTCCCCATCGTCGAAATGTGGCCTCCCTTTGTCTCTTCTATAAATACTTTCATGGCTTCTGCTCGGACGAGCTTAAGTCACTGATGCCTCCTCAACAGGTGTTTACTCGTGCAACCAGACTGGCAACTGGGTCCCACCCGTTCACAGTCAGGTTAGCCAAATGCAGACGACAATTCTATTCCTGCAGCTTCCTCTCTCGCACTTCCCGCCTGTGGAACTCACTCCCGTATTCTTGCTTTCCTGATGGCTACAACCTCCAGAAATTTAAATGCAAAGTCAATACTCATCTACTAACCACTGGACTCTAGCTCTCTCCCCTCCCCTGTATAACCTTCCCTTTCTCTCCACCTATGTATCTGTCATCGCACCTGCTTTCTCAGCTTTCTATTGTTCCTTTCTAACTAGTTTGTACTCCTCACTCTTTTCTAATTAATCTTTTTACATTTATGTAACCCCCTGCACATCAGTGGCGTTTCCGCCTTGCACGGGGTGAAATGATTAAAAAAAAAAAAACTAAAACCGCGATCACCTTCATTCCCACAAAAATTTCTTCTAATCTAAAACTATTTCCTGGCTTTAAATAACCTAAGTTGTTTAACCGTGGAAAACGAATCAATCAATCAGGTCGAATTATCTGCAAGTTACCCAGATCATTTTACACCTGATGAAGGTCGAGAGGCACCACAGCCGAAACGTTGCAATAAAAACAATAAAGATGAGGACAATAATCCGAGTGTAAATAATAATAACTTCCTTCCGAGAAATTCAGACAAAAGATTATTCGTTGATTGTGAGATAAATATGTGCAAAGGGACTAGATTCATTGTTTTATTTAGTGGCATATCAACACCTCTATGGGCTATTTAATGTTGATATCTAAATATATAACAATACCGAGCCATTATCCATTTCACCATTCACGTTTATTCCAAACGATTACCCAACTAGGTATTGAGCAGGCTCTACGTTGCTTAACTTAAAGTTTAACTTTCTTAAACGTACGGGAAACGATGTTTCAGTCTGATGTGGCTCTTATCATCCGTATTGAATATGGTTAATATATCATTAATATAAAAGAATATTTGACTATCTAGCCACTATTATATGGTTTTGTTTGTTTGACGACATATCAACTCCTCATGGGTCACTTAAAGTCCGAAATTTAATTTTCTTTATAGCATTAGTAATTTCTTGCATAAAAGTTATTGCTGGTAATATATTTAAAAAATGTTGCTGGTAAACTTTTACAATGAACATATATCGTTGCCACCTTCACTATAAAAATGTATTTCTTCACTTTCATAATGTTTTCATCTCAGTTTTACAATGAACATATATCGTTGCCACCTTCACTATAAAAATGTATTTCTTCACTTTCATAATGTTTTCATCTCAGTTTTACAATGAACATATATCGTTGCCACCTTCACTATAAAAATGTATTTCTTCACTTTCATAATGTTTTCATCTCAATTTTGGGATTCATTATTTGCTCATAGCTGGGATTCTAACAGGTGCTACTACCTCCGGGTCAGAGTGGGCCTGGGAGCAACAGCAATTAAGAGGTGGTTTCACGCACCTCTCTTCAAAACCTCCCGATTACAGGTTTTGCTGCCGGATGTAGTCTATCGTCATACACTTGACGAATATTACATAGAGATATCCGAAGAAATCTCAATACATTAGAATATAATGATGATACTTTTTGGTGATAAAATTATTGGCTTTTGATTGTCAATTCCGAATCTTAAATTACGTAGATTTCTATATTCGACATTCTTTTCTTCTTCCTGTCATTTTTGTTCTCACGTTTGACCCTTTATACTGTTTCGGACAATTTGTTTTCCTGTCAGAAATAATTGCCTGTATATTTTTCGTCCTTTTTTTCGGAACTTTGTTGCACTGTTCACTTCTTTTCTTATTCGATAAACTTTTTTTAGACGTGATGACCTCTTTGACATTTATGCAGCCATTTTGAATATCTTTGTTTATTTTTATTTTTTTTTAGATTGACAGACATTCACAAAAGACTGGTCTGTTTCTGCATGAAACACTAAAATGCCACAGAGCGAATTTCTTTAAAGTAAGACAGCTGCATTCACCGTAAAAATTCACAAAAAACGTCGCATCAATCACCTATATGGGCCACCTAAATGACCCAGATACATGGGCTACCTCCTACTGTCCAAATTCAGCTGTCTGTTTCTTCTGTATTTTTTTTTAATAAATCGTAATTGATATAAAGGCTACTTCAGACCGTGAGCGAGATTAAAGAGAACACGACGAGACTGTTAATAGCTATCCCGAAAGCGGAATTCGTAGAACGTGTTAAGTAGTGGAATGGGAACTGGAAACTGTGTGATAATTTAGTAGATTTAGTTTTAAAATAAGTAAGATGATGTAATCCTTTTAATGTTTTCTATTATTACTTTGACATTAATATTAAACAGCATACCAAACAGACATCAAAATCTTTCTCAGAGTTTAGATTTCGGTGGCACAAGCGCAACAGTTCGAACCCCGCAGCTGTTATTAGCTTAGCTCAGATTAACGTAATATATTGCTAAGTGTGTTAAAACTTTATCTTATCAGGAAGACGTTGTTGCGTCATTCTTTCATTGTGAGGGCGCTAGCTTAAATATTACAATCCTGCCTTTTATATGAGATCGAACTACAAACTCTGATACCAAAAAATGTTCGCGTTAATTATCACACCTCCAAAACAAAATTTCTCATTATTAATCTTCTGAGAAACCTCTTTCTGCCTTCTATGGCTGATGCTAACCTCCAAAAGAGTGACCCGTTGCACCTATTCGGTTTAACATTCTCGGTTGGCATGAAATGAAAAGATTATATTGAATCCGTTTTAGGCTGGTTCCCTGTGTCTCACAAGACAATTTATTTCTCTCCAGAATTTATCTTACATATTTATAAGTGCACCAATCGTCTATGCTGTTATAACACAATCCCCAGGTGTATCTGAGCCAACTCTTCCTGAACCTCAACCAATCCGTCCACGCTGCGTTTGTTTGATCTCGGCCTGGCCAAAGTAGGATTGCCTGTTATCACCTGGCTAAGTTTGTCTACGACACGGAAGAGGTCGGTATATAGTTAAGACCAGATATAACGGGATCCGCGGTAGCTGATACCTGACAATTGGTATATAATCAGTACAAGACTGCAACATCACAGGTCAAATTTTATATATATTTATATACATATATAAATCAAAGCTGGTGACATGCAATCAGTTAGTTGGTATTTTAATCATGCATTCACTAACAATGTTCTCGGAGACGATGTTTTGCTCAGTCGGCTCTAGCAGCACGCCGATTTCAAATTTACTGTCTTCTTCAAATCTCGGGCCCATTTCTGCTAATTTCGTTTTCCACCTCAATTTTATTGAAAAGGCACAAAACCGGGTTGGTAAAGGTAGCTACGGAAGTTCAATTTTCCATTACTGTACGATTTTTCCCAACTCAAAATGAAAATAATATCAGATATCCATTTCAACTGAGTCTCCGGCACTTCACAGCTGAAAGGGAGAACTTACTCCCTCTTCCTGCTTGCCTGTCCGTACCCAAAGTTTAGGTAACCGAAGACAGAAAATTCTTGCAATCCAGTGCCAAATAATTTGTCCAAATAGGACGACAATATTATGTCTACGATTCTTTTACCGAATTTCAATCAATTCGGTTACTTTTCCTGACAAATTCTTTAAATTCTTTTTTAAATCATTTCACTCCAAGCAAGGCGTTAACGTTACTGATATGCAGTGGGCTACATAAGAGAGTTTAAGCTTTAGACAGGGGGGAGTGAAGAGAAAGATGAACTAGCTACAGGAGGTGAAAGAGAAAGGGCAATAGAAGGATGTGAACACAGGAGTGAAGGCAGTTGCGAAGGTAGAGAGAATGGAAAAGAATAAGATACACGGGGTAGTGTAGAAAGGGCTGGAGTTAAGTGGATAAGAGATGGGAATTGACTTTGCATTTAAATTCCTGGAGGTTATAGCTGTCAGGAAAGCAAATATATGGAAGGGATTTCTACAGGCGAGAAGTGCGAGAAAAGAAGCTGATGGAATAGAATTGTCGCCTGCATTTGTTGATTTAACTGTAAAAGGGTTAGACCTTGTTGCCAGTCTTATAGAGGGAGCACCAGTGACATCTTATCTTTAAAATTAATAAAAAAAAATAATGCCAGCCATCTGGAAATAGGGTTACACTGTGAATATTACCACCACATATGGTCCCCTGCGCATGTTATATATTTAGAGATTCTTGATAAAAGCCAAATATGAATAAGCTATATTATTGGTGCTGACCTAGCATATCGTCTTCAGAATCTATCTAACTTATTATTTATAAGTGCACCAATTGTCTATATTGTTATAATACGATCCCCAAGCGTATCCGATTTAACCCTTCCTGAACCTCAACCAATCCGCCCATGCTGTGTTTGTTTCCCACCATTGTAACGTTGCTTCTCTGTGCGTGATTATGAATAACTTCATAGTAATTGTTCCAATGAACTCTTTGCTATAGTTGCTAGACGCAGTACTAGATTAGTGGCAAGGTCTCATCAATTCGCAGTTGAATAGGCTGGATATAACCGTAAGTTCTATGCTAACAGTTTCTTCTCTCGCACTTCTCGCTTATGGAACTCTTTCCCCGTTCCAGGCATTCCAGCCAACATTGATCTTCAAAAATTGAAATGTTTCTCGTTATCTATTGTCTTGATTGATATTTTATTATTCTCGTTTCTTCATGAAGTTTGTCTTGTTTTTTTTTTTTCTAATTCTTTCATACTCACTAACCCCTTTGTATCTTAGTGGTTTTACATCCTTAAATAGAGTGAAATGATTTAACCACAAGGTATCATCTTATTTAACATTATATATCGCAAAGTCAAATGCGATGAGAAAGAAAGTTTTGCTGAATCAGTTTGCGATGCACGGACATCAGAAGAGAACTACTTCGAAGAATATTTTTTGTCGATATATCCAGTGGTCCAGTGGATATAGATGTTGGTTAGTTCCTGACTTGATTCTTAGAGTTGTGAGTTCAATACCAGACTACAGCAGTGGTGAACAAGTAACTTGCAGGGTTAGAGGGAAATAACTAATTGAAATAACTGATGACTTCCAATCGTGCCTTTACGCAAGGAATGAGGATGATATATCTCAGTGATTTTAAAGGGATCGGTTCAAAATTCCGAGCACGTGAAGAAGGCCGGAGCGTACAACGATCGAAACGTCGTACAAATGGCAACAAAGAATAACAATAGTCCGAATAATGTGAATATTTTTAATCGATATCACTCCGTGCAAGGGATTAAAGCCACTAATACACAAAGAGTTTCTTCCTCTTCTATGTGCCCTGTCCTTTCAGGACGTAGGTGATCAAGGCTTTGCATGTTTCCCTATCCCTGGTAGCTCTTAGCACGCTTTCTCCTGTTACACCATGCAACCTCGTTCCATCATGCACCTGACCAGGCCCTTCAAATATGTTATCCGCTGGTTTCCCCTGTCTCTTTTTCCCTCTATCTGGCTTGTTAGTATCAGGTTCTCCAAGCCCTCCTTCCTCATTACTTGCCCCAGTTACTTTAGCTGTCTTTTCCTGATGCTCAGTGTTAATTTCCTTTTCGTTTCCATCCTTTCCAAAACCTCATCAGTACTCAATCCAGTACCTTCTTCATTGTTTCTAGCGAAATTGTCCTGTTTCTTAATACTTTACTCAACTTCTGGAATGCTTCCTTCGCCATACCAATTCGTCTTCTGATCTCTGTATCGCACTTTCCGTCTTCTGTTAGAACACTTCCCAGGTATTTAAATTTTTGTACCTGCTAGATTTTGGTATCCCCGACCTGTATTTGACATTTTGGGCTGCCCTTTTTTACTGATGGCCATGCATTCGGTTTTCTTTCAGTTTATTTGTAGTCCTTTCTTGTCACTCTCTTCATCTACCTTCCTTCCAAAGAGTTACGTGGTGTGGAAGAATTAGCAACAGAAACATTAATGAGCAGAAAGAGGTAAGAGTAATAACGAGGAGAGTGGATAGCGATTGATGTTGCATTTACTTTTTTGCTGGAAAGCATAGAACTTACGGCTACATCTTGCCAGTTCACCAGTAAATTAATGAGATCTTGACGTCAGTCTAGTACTGCGCTTATCAGCCTCGGTACCATACCAAAGAGCTCATTCGAACAATTGCCAATTACTTAGAAAACACACAGAGAGGAAACCTTACGGCGGCGGGAAAGTGACCGAAGCCGAGGAGCCAGGTCAGGACTAATAATATTTCTTATTCTTCTTTGGGTTTTATCGGAAAGCTCAGGATAAATAGCAGAGAAACCGGATTATATACGGTAGCAATATTCTATTCTAAGCATAGTCGGATGGTAGACTTATAGATCAGTCAAGTAAGTGATATACGTGATACACGCTTGGGTAATCATGTCTCGAAAGATACATGACTGACTAGGCAGAGGATTTTCCCGCAGTAAGTTGCCATTACTTTCTGTGGTGGACTGATTGGCAACCAAGGCCATAGAATACAATATGTTCTGTTATTTAACCCATAGCTGGAGGAATAAGAAACGGATTATTAATTTTCCAAAAGGTATTTGCGCGTAAGTGAATGCAACGAATTCAATGGGAATTTCAAGTCGGCTCTGATTTCTCGTTCCGAGCCGATATCCACTGCACCACAACGCACATCTAAGATTTATAGATATGTGAACTTAAATGACGAGTGGATATGCGTTGTGTTTATATATATATATATATATATATATATATATATATTCAAATGAATAAGGAACGAATAAAATATTAACAACGTTCAATGCATTAATTTAAAATAGTGTTCAATATAGAAATAGAACTAAATATTTATTATAAATTATATGTTCAAATTACAATCTACTACAATGTGCACATCTGTTTCGACATTGAAAGGACAATGTCTTATCAAGTAGTAAACGCTATTTTTGAAAAGAGATGGAAATTTCCTTCCTTATATTGGTAAAGGGGGGGTAGGGGAAATGCCAAACCAGAATGGTGGATCATAGAAGGGATATAAAAGAATTAAAAAACAAAAGGAGGAAAACGGGAGAGGGAAGGGAACGAAAGAATATGACGGGAGACTCAAAGAAACGCTCCAGGTGTAAAAGTAGGGAATAAAATATAGTTATATATAGACTTTGATTGACATCAGTCGGCGATTCTATATCTGAGCTATGGGCGCTCAGAAGAAGGCAGACTTTTAGTGTGTGATATACCATGTAAACATACGCCAGTAGCCAAGAATGTTCTAATTCATTGCTGAATGAACGATGCGTAGATGCTAGAATAGCTACTATTTTTTCAAAGTCTACCATTCTTCCAGATTATATATATATATATATATATATATATATATATATATATATATATATATATATAAATGCAAACTTATCACTATACTCGTTTCGAAAAAAACTGCGCGTATACGCGGAAGGAAAAAATGGTTGTAAAAAAAAGAAAGAGCTAAGCACATGAACATCAGCCAAAGTACGTAGCCCAAAGAAAAAAACCGAAACGATATATATATATATATATATATATATATATATATAATCATCCGCAGACATATCTGTTTGACACTGATTTTAACCCAGGATTGAAACCCGAAAGACTATAACCTATACTTGTTGATCGGACCTCGTATTTCTACGAAGAATTCTGCTATATGCTATACTGCATTTAATAAACTTCATTGCTGACGTCACATAGGGGACCAAATGAATGGAGACGGAAAGTCGTAAAGGGTGCCAAAGATCCATGAGAGAGGACGAAGAATCTACAGGAAATTATTATTGACAGGAAAACAAATTGGATTGAAAAATATAAAATATCAAATGTTAAATATTAGCGGGAAGAAAAGATCATCAAAGTTGTCAGGAAAAAAACGATAATAATTAAATAAAATAGTGAAAGGCACAGATAAAAAAGGGTGAATGGAGAAAGCTAAAAATATTAGATATATGATAAGTTAGCTATGTAATTCAAGAGTCGGAGTTGCCAATCAAATGTCAAACGTTTATCGATAAAAGTAATGGAGAGCGTCATTCCATACGTCTGTTGTATATCGACAAACAACAAACACGCATATATATAAAAATATAAGTTATATTTTTATTAATGACGATGAACCGTGTAGCATAGGGAACAGAGAATTGAGAGAGCGCGCTTCTAATGGGTTGACGGGAGTGAAGTCCTATCTGCTGTGTCTCTCTTCACCGGCCGATCTCTGTTGCTCCTCTACTACTACTGGCGAATCCGTGTGCCGAGGTCTTTTTATAATCTTCCAGAACCGGGACTTTTTCTTCCGGTTTTGCCTCGCCCACGCACGCCTACGTAATTCTCAGAGACACCTGTTCTGTTTGCCTCTGTAGTTATTTCCGCTGCTGCCGGAAATAAGGTCAAACAACATCCGTTCCTTTCAACGACCGGAAACACCCTCGCTTGCATCAGCCTTCCTCGGGTGGGGCCAGATTGTTATATTACACCAATATATTGCATTCTTTTCATGGCTTTGGGTATTTCGTTATAATTTAGGCTAGATATAGATATGAGTTAGGCTTACTTTTTTTTATAGGAATATCATACAAACTGAATTCCATATAGACTCATATGCATCTATATTTCCGAGATGCAGTGTTGTAACTATTTACAATATGTCATTCCAACTATTGTCCTCATCTTTATTGTCAGATTCATGCCTTTCGGCTAGATGTACGCTTCTGTAAAAATCGGGTCCGTACTGATACTTCAATACGTGTTCATATTTATGAGGTGAAATGTAACTATTTACACTATTTACATCATTCCAATTATTGTCCTCATCTTTATTGTCAGATTCATGCCTTTCGGCTAGATGTACGCTTCTGTAAAAATCGGGTCCGTACTGATACTTCAATACGTGTCCATATTTATGAGGTGAAATGTAACTATTTACACTATTTACATCATTCCAACTATTGTCCCCATCTTTATTGTCAGATTCAAGATGTTTCGGATATTTTCGCACCTGATATTATCGGGTCCGTACAGATATTTCAATACGTGTCTATATTTCTGAGATGCCGTGTTGTAACTATTTACACGAATTAAATCGTTTAAACCGTTGTTCTCTTCCTTTTTTCATATTCACGGCGTTTCGACCGTTGTCGGCACCGACCTGCTTCAGGTGATATACTTTGGAATTTATGACCAAACCCAGAGTTAAATTGTTATTCTATGTACCATGCCTTTTCTGGATATCTTAATTTCAGTAAATTGCGTTTAGTAATTTAACTCTTAACGTTTTTACTCACCTCTGCAGTGGCCAGGTATTGACCTCACAACACTTTGTGTCAAGTCACTTTTTCGATTACTGCAACCAAACCTTTTATCCACTGGGCCACTTAGAGAGTTGAGTTACTAAAAGGAATTATATTAAATTGAGATATCTAAAGAAGGCATAGCACGTGGAATTAGAACAATCTAAACCCATGGACTAGATAAAGGTTTCAATTCAAAAATTTCAATGCATAACACCTGAAGAAGTCCGGAGCGTACAACGGCCGAAACATCACGAATATAACAATAACACGCTTTTCTTTTCTTTTTTTTTCCAATTGGAGTAGATAGACTAAACTATCGACGGTTCACACTCCACCCACGTCTATTGAACAGGTGAAGAGGCTCATCCCTTGTTTCCTGTTTAGGATGCGGTTTCCGGTTTTCTCTTTTCCAATCTTCACACTTTTTTTTTCAATTGGAGTAGATAGACTAAACTATCGCCCGGTTCACACTCCACCCACGTCTATTGAACAGGTGAAGAGGCTCATCCCTTGTTTCCTGTTTAGGGTGAGGTTTCCGGTTTTCTCTTTTCCAATCTTTTCCAATCTTTTCACTCTTTTCTTTCTTTTTTTTTTTTTTTCAATTGGAGTAGATAGACAAAACTATCGCCTGGTTCACACTCCACCCACATCTATTGAACAGGTAAAGAGGCTCATCCCTTGTTCCCTGTTTAGGATGTGGTTTCCGGTTTTCTCTTATCCAATCAGCAAATCCGGCTACATACGGATAGAAAATGAGTTCAGCATAAATACAAAAATAAAAATGGGTTTAGGACAAGGATGTGTCACATCACCAACCTCGCTGCTCGACACCACCCACTTTCTCACCGACGGGATGTGGCTTCCCTCCGTCTCTTCTACAAATATATTCATGGCTTCTGCTCCGACGAACTAAGGTCACTAGTGCCCTTCCTCAAGAATTTATTCGTGCAACCAGACTGGCAACAGGGTCCCACCCATTTACAGTTAGATCAACCAAATGCAGCCAATAATTCGACTCCAACAGCTTCTTTTCTCGCACTTCCCACCAGTGGAAATCACTTGCGTATACTTGCTTTCCTGACGGCTGCAACATAAAGGAATTTAAATGCAATGTCAATTCCCATCTCTTATCCACATGACTCCAGTCATCACTCCGTCTATCTTGTTCTTTCTCTTTCTAACTTCGCAACTGTCTTCACACCAGTGTTCCCATCCTTCTCTTGAACTTTCTCAATAACTGGTTCGTCTTTCTCGTCACTCTCCTCCTGCCTAAACTTTTACTCTCTTATGTAGCCCCTGCGCATCAGTGGCGGTTCCGCCTTGCTTGGGGTGAAACGATTGAAAAAATATTACTCAACCTATACGGCCAGGCAATTCTGAAAGAATTAGAAGTCCTAAAATTTGGTGGACCTAATATTGATATTATACGATATGAAGATGACATAATGATTATAGCAGATATGGAAAGGAAACAAAAGATAGCGAAGGAAAGCAACAAGATAAAATTAAAAATAAACTACAAAAAAGAATGCATGGTTATCAACAAAAGAAGAAGCACAAAATATAAATTACAGGTCGGGGATACTAAAATCATGAAGGTGAAGTACGAAGGTCATGCAATAGATAAGGTGAATTTTTCGGTATAAGGTCTTCTACGAGGGTCATTCAATAAATGAGGTGAATTTTTCGGTATAAGGACTTCTACGAGGGTCATTCAATAAATAAGGTGAATTTTTCGGTATAAGTACTTCTACGAGGGTCATTCAATAAATAAGGTGAATTTTTCGGTATAAGGACTTCTACGAGGGTCATTCCAAAAATAAGGTGAATTTTTCGGTATAAGGACTTCTACGAGGGTCATTCAATAAATAAGGTGAATTTTTTGGTATACGGTCTTCTACGCGGGTCATTCAATAAATAAGGTGAATTTTTCGGTATAAGGACTTCTAATACAGATAGAATCTTACTTTTTTTTTAATTCTTTTGATTCAATAAATAAGGTTAATTTTTCTTTATAAGAACTTCTCATACAGGTAGAAGCTTACTTTTTTTTTTTTTTTTTTATTCAATAAATAAGGTGAATTTTTCGGTAAAAAACTTCTAATACAGATAGAAGCTTACTTTGTTTTTAATTTTTTCCTTTCGATAAATAAGGCGAATGTTTCGATATAAGGACTCCTAATACAGATTGAAGCATCTTTTTTTAATTTTATTTTTTACTTTACTTCTTTTTCAAAGGGATTTAATTTTTTGCAGATTGAAAAGAAATCTTTCAGAGTTTTGGAGATTAACATAGATGGCCGACCAAGAAGCATGCTCCAAGGTTGAACAGAGGTCAGTTATCAAGTTTTTGATTGTTGAAGGGTGCAAACCAGTTTAAATTCATAGGAGAATGTCAACTCTGTATGGTGCCACATGTTACAGCCAAAACAATGTCTACAAGTGGGCTAAGTTGTTTGAAGAAGGACAAAGCAGTGTTGAGGATGAAGACAGGCCTGGGAGGTTTACAGAAGTGAGGTCTCCTGAGGTGATCGAATCAGTCAATGACCTCATTCAGTCTGACAAAAGGGTGACGGTGGATGACGTTTCAAGGACTTTGAGCCTATCTGTTGAACAAACGTAGGAGCCATTAGTCACTTGGAGTCGTCTTGTATCAAGACAACGCAAGGCCTCACACAGCAGCCCAAACGGTTCAGACATCAACGAGCTGGGCTAGGAATTGCCCCCTCATTTCCCTTTCAGCCTAGACCTTGCCCCTTCGGACTTTCACAAATTTGGTCCCTTAAAAGCGTTCACGAGAGGAACGAAGTTTGAAAGTGACGATGAAGGCAAAAGTGCTGTGAGTGATTGGCAAAGACATCAGTCTAATGATTTTTATGCTGAGGGAATACGGAAGCTTGTGCCCAAATGAGAAACCTGTGTGACACTGCTGGGAGACTACGTTGAAAAATAAAAAACGTCAGCTTCTATCTGTATTAGAAGTCCTGGTACCGAAATATTCACCTCATGTATTGAATGACCCTTGTAATTTAAATACATAGAAAGTGTTCTAACAAAGGACAGAACAAGTGACACTGAGATAAAAAGACGTTTTGGGATTACCAAAGATGCATTCCAAAAGCTAAGCAGAGTATTAAGAGACAGAAATATTTCGTTGGAAACAAATAAAAAGAGTACGGAACTGTCAAGAATTTCTGTCCTTCTATATGACAGAAAATGCTGGACATATCATATCTGTTCTCTTCTATGGCAGCGAATGCTTAACAATCTCCTCAGTGATGAGGAAGAGACTTGACGCAACAGAAATGTGGTTTCGACAGAAGGATGCTGAGGATATCCTGGACCGGTCATGTGAGCAACGATGAGCTTTTGGAGAGAATGGAACCAAGAATAAAACCTATATTAAAAACAAGTAGTTAAAAAAAATAAAATAAAATAATCTAATCTATCTAAACTTATTTATAAATGGAACTTTGTGTGTGTGTGTGTGTGTGTATGTGTGTGTGTGTGTGTGTGTGTGTGTGTCTTGTGTGTGTCCGTTACCTATAGACTCCGAAACGGCTAAACCGATTTTCTTGAAAATTTACACAGTTGTACTATAAGCGTCTGCAAGTGTTCTTAGCTAGGTTTTGTGTCGAGGTACCCCCGATAAATATCGAAAATCGATAATCGAAAAAATCGGGTTATAGAAGAAGTGGTCCGATTTTAATCAAATTTGAAACAAAGACAAAGACATAAGAAACGATATTGAGTAGTTTCAATGTTGCAGTTCTTACAATAGTGCAGAAGATCGATAATATATATATATATATATATATATATATATATATATATATATATATATAAGGTAAGATATTTGTGTGTGTGTGTTTATCTGCCTGTTTGTCTGTATTTTTTCAGCCCTTTTATTTTAGTTTTTGCTTCGGGTTTGGCTCTACGTAGGTATAATTGTAGTTCTTAGTCTCAGCCATGTTACCATTTACTCAGAGAAAATACTTAGCCTTCAAAATTCAGTTTATGACTAAAAAATCTTGATATCGATAGCAGGAAATCAAAATTTGACTTACATCCATTCATTTTTCTTTCAGTTTACAGTTTCGCTTTAACTGGAAACAGCTATTGCTTTTTAGTCTTTCGTGCCAACGTCCAAAGAGTCTGAGCCCCAGGACCATGGATTAGTTTTAAAGCTTTCATTACACCCGAGCAACGCCGGGATATACTGCTAGTTAAAATTAAAAATAAAATAAAATAAATGAAAACTATACTTAACATCAGGAAAATGCAGTTAAAATTTGGGGTAAGGAGCGTTTTGAAAACTTGATACTCACTGGATAGATTTGGGTTGAAGAGGGACAGAGGAAAGCAAGACATACTTGATTATCTTGAGTAAATGAATAGCAAATCCGAGTTTAGAAGATATAACAAAAAAAAAATTAAGAACTACAAGGAACAGGAAAATGTGGAGAGCCGTGATCGTTTCCATCTTCAACAGACACAGCACATCAATGAAAAAAGAATAAATATCTATATTATCACTGTTTTTATAAATATAATTTCTTCTTTTACTCAGTCACGATGTTCTTTTCTTATTGCAGAAGCTATTTTAGCGAACCTGAAGAAGACTACCACCACCTTTAAATTTGTTGCTATTCATTTTATTTTTTTTACTTTTTTCAGCGCAGTCTTATCGATTATTACATAAAGTTTCCGATTATCAAAAAAAAGAAAAACGAAAAATATCAATATTTAAACAATTTTAGTGGCAGGGTCTCAGTTTCTCATATAATGTTATAGTAAATCGATCCTCCGTTTTGGACCACTCTCGTTGGGGTCGCTTTGTTTTTTTTTTGTTTTTTTTTTGGGACGAGTTGTTGCTCTTGCTTTTGTCGTTTTCAAGTTTTCCTCATTTCTTACGATGGCATCTTCCTCGGTAACTCCAAGAATGGCTTTATTCAAAAATATTCAGTTGTTGAATATGCGCAATCAAAAAGTTAATTGCACAGGATTGATTTACTATAAGGTTGTATGAAAAACTGAGCCTCCCACCAAAATTGTTTAAAAATTGAAATTTTTACAATTTTTTGGCAATCGGAAAATTTAGGTTGTAATCAATAAGATTGTACTGAAAAAAGTAAAAAAAATTGAAAAACAACAAATTTAAAGGTGGTGGTAGTCTCCTTTAGGTCCGCCACTATTTTAAAATGGATCCTGGGTATGACAATAAACTGCATCCGGCAGCAAGGCCTGTGATTGGGAGGTTGTGAGGAGCAAGAAACCACCTCTTAATTGTTGTTGGTCCCAGGTCCACTCTGACCTGGAGTGATAGCACCTGTTAGGGTCCCAGCCATGGACAAATAGTTATCCCCCAAACTGGGGTCAAAACACTACGAAAGTATAAAAATAGACTTTTATAGAAAAATAAAACATTTTTAAGGGAAAAATATACAAGAAAAATATACATTTTTTA
The DNA here is from genome assembly GCA_037127315.1 of Ascarosepion bandense. Lineage (NCBI taxonomy): Eukaryota > Metazoa > Mollusca > Cephalopoda > Sepiida > Sepiidae > Ascarosepion > Ascarosepion bandense. The sequence continues at coordinate 475,921 of JBBBDQ010001080.1, forward strand.
AGGGAAAATACTACCAACAATATATTTTTAAGGAAAATAATTATTACCATAATACATTTTTGAAAGAAAAAAAATTAATTCCATAATACATTTTTAAAATAATTATTACCATAATACATTTTTGAAAGAAAAAAAAATTAATTCCATAATACATTTTTGAAGGGGAAAAATGTATTACCAGAAATACATTTTTAAATACAAAACGAGAAGACCTCTTCAGTTTTCTAAAATAAAATAAGAATTTCATCAAACTATGCTTAAATAAACCTCACTATAAGCAAACATTAACAAATAACTCAAAACCCCACCTTTTTGGCATTAAATAACCCACAGAGGTTGATATGCCATTAAACAAAACTCAAACTCAAATATTTGAAAATGGGGAATTTTCGATTTTTTATTTTGCAATAAACTTGCAAAGAACGCTGTTTCGATTTTTTTTATCTGGCTTCTTCTTTTGTCTTATAATTCGATCTTTTGTCCCCTGTTTGCCTTTATTTTGTTTATTCGTTTCATGGGTGGCTTGCATGACGGCCGACGGATAACAAATCTTTTTCATTGCTTTTTATATGTTCGCAATGAGGTGAGAAGCGACAGCGGGGCATTTAAAGCCTGTGGCTGGAAATTCTGCGAACTATTTCAACGTTTGCTCAAAGAAAGACATCCAATAAAAAAGAAAATGTTTTTTTAAAAAAGGATATATTGTTTCTAATGCTTTCTTGTCCGTTTTTATGTGCTGTGGAATAATGCATTAAAACAAATGAGAGCTGCTGGACAGTCGGTGTTTTTTCGCAGACATTCATTTTTTCACTCTTCTTCTTCTATGTAACCTGTCCTTTCAGGGCGTAGGCGATCATGGCTTTCCACATCTCCCTATCCCTGGTGGCTCTTAGCACGCCTTCTCCTGTTACACCATGCAATCATCGTTCCATCATCCACTTGATTAGGTCCTTCAAATATGTTATCCGCTGCTTTCCCCCGTTTCATTTTTCCTCTATTTGGCCTGTTAGTATCAGGTTCTCCAAGCCCTCCTTCCTCATTACATGTCCTAGGAACTTCAGCTCTCTCTTACTGATGCTCAGTAGTAATTTCCATTTCGTTTCTATCCTTTCCAAAACCTCATCATTGTTCACATGCTCAATCCATGATATTCGCAGCATCCTTCTGTAGAACCACATTTCAGTTGCTTCAAGTTTTTCCTTCATCTTTGATGATGATGTCCAGCATTCACTGTCATATTGAAGAACTGTGATCACATCGCACAATACTCTCTTCTTTGTTTCTAGCGTAATTCTCCTGTTTCTTAATACTTTACTCAACTTCTGTAATGCTTCATTCGCCATGTCAATTCGCCTTCATATCTCTGTGTCGCACTTTCTTCTTTCTTCTGTTATAACACTTCCCAGATATTTAAATTTTTGTACCTGCTTGATTTTTTCCCTCACTGTGTCTAATTACCGCCTGATTTCGTTCGGCAATACACGGAATCGCCCACTGATCTTTCTGAATATTCTGAGTGTAAAATTCCTGTGCGACTCAATTACCACCCAACAATCCACTACACCTTGGAATACATTCCCGGAAGTTACTAACACTTTTTAAGCATTATTATTCTTTGAAAATTTTAGTAATTATGACCAGACGTGTTATGTCATTTTGTTTATTTCGACTCATTGGAGATGGTTATTATAGAATATGTTCGTTGTGGTGCAGTATGTGCTCTGTGGTGCGGTGGATATCGGTTCGGAAGAACAAATCAGAAAGCCGAATCTGAATTTCAGTTGAATTGGTTACATTCACTTAAGCGCAAATACCCCTGGGAAATGTATTAATCCGTCTTTTCTCCAGCTATGTGTTAAATATGGCAGCAAATGCTGAACAAATTTGATGTGCTCCTGTATGGTATAGAATGCTGGACAATCTCCAGAAAGGGTTATGGGTTAAATGGCATGATAGACTGGGTTCTGTAGCCTTGGTTGGCAACCAGTCTATGGAGAAAGTAATGGAAACCTACTGCAAAAAACTCTTCTGCTTAGTCGGTCATGTCTTTTTCGATCGGGTATCACATATGGCAATTAACTGAATATAAAATGTTTTATATTCTACTAGCAGTATAGCCCGACGTTGCTCGAGTGTAATGAAAGCTTTAAAACTAATCCATGGTCCTGGAGCTCAGACTCTTTGGATGTTGGCACGAAAGACTAAAAAGCAGTAGTTGTTTCCAGTTAAAGCAAAACCGTAGACTGAAAGAAAAATGAATGGATGTAAGTCAAATTTTGATTTCCTGGTATCGATATAAAATTTTCTGGACTATTGTAAGAACTGCAACATTGAAACTACTGAATATCGTTACTTATGTCTTTGTCTATGAGTGTATCAAATTTGATTAAAATCAGACCACTCCTTCTATAACCCGATTTTTTCGATTATCGATTTTCGATATTTATTGGGGGTACCTCGACACAAAACATAGCTAAGAACATTCGCAGGCGCTTATAGTACAACTGTGTAAACTTTCAAGAAAATCGGTTCAGCTGTTTCGGAGTCTATAGGTAAGGGACACACACACATACACACACATACACACAAAGTTCCATTTATAAATAAGTTTAGATTGTTATAGTTATGTATCAAAAATTGGAAGTAGCTTTCCCTTTTCTTCTTCTTCTTCTTCTTCTTCTTCTTCTTCTGATAGAGTTATAAAAAGCGTTCCCACATCCTGACATTATTTTCCTTTCAACAATCCTTTTTTAACAGACGAAACATCACAACCTCCTCGCTACTTTATACTTATTTCCATGAAAATTGCTTAGGCGAATGACATTCTTTAATTTCACCAGTTCTATCCTATACGGCTAAAACTCGCCCTGCTACACACATTGTAAAAAACCACCTTCATCCTGTTCGTAGCTTCCTGGTACCCCCTCTGCCTTAATTTAGTCGAGCTACTAGACTAGCGACTATGTTCCACCCTTTTGCAGTGAAACCGAACAAATGTAACCACAACTTCTACTCTACCAACATCTTTGCTCACACTCCCCGCCTGTTAAATTCCTTTCCGTATTCTTGCTTCCCTGACAGCTACAATCTCCAAGAATTTAAATGCAATGTCAATTGCCATCTCTTATCTCCCTGACTCACATCCTTTCTCTGACAACCCTTGTTATCATGTTCTTCTTCCTTTCCACTCTACTCTTATGCAACTCTCTTCACACCAGTGGTTTCATCATTCTCTTATCCATTCTCTGACGCCTCCGTAACTTGATTCTCTTTCTCATCCCTCACCTCTTATGTAATCACCTGCGCACCAGTTCTGCCTTGCATTGGGTGAAATGATTTTAAAAAATTCGAAAGCGAGATGTAAACTCTATCTAAGTAGCTTCTTCCATGAACCACTGTTCTGTAGAAACGATTAAAAAGATAATGTTTTCCCAATCACTATAACCTGTTCAAGACTAAGCTCAACCGTTATCTACTCCAGTATGAGTATGAACTCTGTCTCGTACTCTGTAACGTTTGTCGGAAAAAAATAACCTTCGACGCAGAAAAAAATGGGGAGAACCCAGAATTGGGGAGGAATATGTAGCATTAGAGAAAGGTGATCAAATTTCCTCTAGGTTAGCACAAAACATAAAATTAAAAAACCCAGCACCTGTACACGTGTATAGAACCAACTAATTTTAGACAAGGTGGCAAGGAATATGAGATAGAGCAGCTGAGTAGTGGATTAGTGGCAATTTCCGCGGTATATCAGTATCCATGAATGAAACGAATTTTTTTTCTTAAGTTAGTCCTAACTAGCAAAAAGATAACGTCTGCAAACATAAAGGAAAGCATTTCGTTTCCAGTAAACAGAAAAAGGTGGAAAATTTCTTTGACTTTCCGTAATTTTTCAAAGACAAACCTTTTCAGTATTTGTTGGAGAACTTCCATGACCCTTAGTTGAGACGCAAAAAAAACAGTGGGGAGGGGGAGATAGAACGCTAGGCAATATTTTACAGTTACATAGACAAATATTCATTTTTTCATTTTAAATTAAACATTAATCTACAGGAATAGAAAAATAATAACAAATAATAATTTACAATAATACTATTATAATAATAATAATAATATTTTAAAAATAATAATAATAATAATAATATTATAATAATAATAATTTATAATAATACTATTATAATAATAATAATAATTTAAAAATAATAATAATAATAATAATATTATAATAATAATTTATAATAATACTATTATAATAATAATAATAATAATTTTAAAATAATAATAATAATAATAATAATATTATAATCATAATAAATTATACTAATACTATAATAATAATATTTTTAAAATAATAATAATACTATTATAATAATAATAATATTTTAAAAATAATAATAATACTATTAGAATAATAAAAATTTATAATAATACTATTATAATAACAATAATAATATTTTAAAAATAATAATAATAATAATACTATTATAATAATAATTTATAATAATACTATAATAATAATAATAATAATAATATTTTAAAAATAATAATAATAATACTATAATAATAATAATAATAATAATACTATTATAATAATAATTTATAATAATACTATTATAATAATAATAATAATATTTTTAAAATAATAATAATTTGAAATCAAAACATTGAAAAATATATTCTACATGAAAAAGCATTTCGTTTCCAGTAGACAGAAAAAGGTGGAAAATTTCTTTGACATTCCGTAATTTCTCAAAGACAAACCTTTTCAGTCTTAACGCAGTCATAAAAACTGCTAAGACTCGTAGCTCTTTGTTGTTAATAATGAATAATACTAATCGGTTATCTTGAAGCGGGGGTGTTCAGTTGCTAAATTTGAAAGGGCAGGTCATATTACAAAAATGGATACTTACTCAGAACGACAAATCGGGGAGCCGAGTTCGAATTCCAGTTGAATTCCTTGCATTCACTTATGCACAAAAACCCTTGGGAGAGGTATTAATCCGTCTCTTCCCACAGTTATGGGTTAAATAATAGGACAGATTGGGTTCTATAGCCTTGGCTGGCAACCAGTCTACCATAGAAAGCAATGCCAACCTACTCTTCTGCCCAGTCTCTTTCGAGACATGATCGCCCAAAGCGTGTATCACGTATGGCACTTAACTAACTGGCATACACCGGACGAAATGAAAGTCGAAATTGAAAGGCTACTATAAAAACAGAGACTTGTTTGTTAGGGACGACAAAAATTTGGACAGGACTGATACTGTGGAAATACGTATCGATACTGGAACGCATGAGCCCATATGAAAGCACCCGTATCACACACCACTCAAACAAAGAAAAATGGTTGTTTCAACAGTCGACAAAATGATGCAAGCAGGCGTAATTGAGAGATCCACTAGCCTGTGGGATTCTCCGATAGTTTTGGCAGAGAAGAAAGATGCAATAAGAGATTTTGTGTAGAATTCAGAGCACTATGAAGAAATATGCTGGAACTCTTGATGACATACCGGCCTCACTTGGGTCAGCAAGATACTTTTCGAAGCTTGATTTAAAATCGGGGTACTGACAAGTTAAACTCCAGAACGAGGAAAAGAGAAAAGGGCATTCACTTGCTACGGGAGTTTTATTTTAATGTTATGCCATATGGGCTCGCAAACGCCTCCAGTGTCTTCCAGGAATTGATGTCAGTTGTTTTACGGGGGCAGGAAGATTTTGCTCTCACATATTTTGGTATTATGGTATTCTAGACTAGCACGGTAGCCCGGCGTTGCTCGGGTGTAATAAAAGCTTCAAAATGAATTTTGAAGGTTAAATAAGTCCTCTGAGTAAATGGTATCATGGCTGAGACTAAGAACTACAATTATACCTATTAGAGCCAAACTCGAAGCAAAAACTAAAATAAAAGGGCTGAAAAAATACAGACATACAGGCAGATAAACAGACACACATACAAACATCTTGCCTTTTATATATATATATATATTATCGATTTTCTGCACTATTGTAAGAACCGCAACATTGAAACTTCTGAATATCGTTTGTTATGTCTTTGTCTATGAGTGTATGAAATTTGATTAAAATCGGACCACTTCTTCTATAACCCGATTTTTTCGATTATCGATTTTCGATATTTATCGGAGGTACCTCGACACAAAATCTAGCTAAGAACACTCGCAGACGCTTATAGTACAACTGTGTAAATTTTCAAGAAAATCGGTTCAGCCGTTTCGGAGTGTATAGGTAACGGACACCCACACACACACACACTGACACACACATTCACACACAGTTAAAGTTCCATTTATAAATATGTTTAGATATTTTGCTATTTTCCAATATTGTAGAAGATATAACATTATATATTTCATTTCGTTTTTTAATTCGTTGTTTGTCCAGATCCAACAGCAGCGTAATATATGACACAAGTAAGGAGATACTGACACTAAGTCACAAGAGGTTACTGAAAAGGAAATAAAATAATGACTTATTATGAACCGGAAACTCAGACCTGAAACAAAGGATAAACATTGACTCTTGTTCAAAAGATGGAGGAAGGGCGTGAACCGGGTGATAAGCAAACCTATCTGCTCTCATTTTGATTAATTATTATCTGCTCGTAATCTGAGAAATTGTTGCTTGAGTTTGCATGGGTACGGAGCAGGTTGGGGGAAGTGGTAAGCTAAGTGAGCCGTAAGGTACTTCATATTAGCATTGATCTAGCGTAAAAACTTCTGGCTTTAAACTACTTTTGGCTTTCAGACGGGTTTGCTGACGTGGTGTTGGCTCCTCTGAATTTCAGGACATCATTAGTCAGTGAAGTAATGAAAAATAGCAGTTATTAAGCATGAAGACGATATTAGTATTCAAGATGTCGGATCAGTACCAGAAAATCGCGCCAAAGATGTGATTACGAATAAAATCAATGTCTCAAGTAATTTGAGATGGACAAGAGACGCTTCTGTTTATTATTTAAAGAAAACGCGTTTGATCGGTAAAATCGTTTGATCGGGGAGTTATGAATGCAAATACAAAAGACTAAACTATCGCCCGGTTCATACTCCACCCACGTCTATTGAACAGGTGAAGAGGCTCATCCCTTGTTCCCTGTTTAGGATGTGGTTTCCGGCTTTCTCTTTTTCAATCTTTTCACTTTTGTTTCTTTTTTTTTTTTTTTGCAATTGGAGTAGATAGATCTATCTATTGCCCGGTTCACACTCCACCCACGTCTATTGAACAGGTGAAGAGGCTCATCCCTTGTTCCCTGTTTAGGATGTGGTTTCCGGCTTTCTCTTTTCCAATCTTCTCACTTTGGTTTCTTTTTTTTTTTTTTTTTTTGCAATTGAAGTAGATAGATCTATCTATTGCCCGGTTCACACTCCACCCACGTCTATTGAACAGGTTAAGAGGCTCATCCCTTGTTCCCTGTTTAGGATGTGGTTTCCAGTTTTCTCTTTTCCAATCTTTTCACTCTTTTATTTTATTTTATTTTATTTTATTTTTTTTTTTTGCAATTGGAGTAGATAGACTAAACTATCGCCCTATTCACACTCCACCCACGTCTATTGAACAGGTGAAGAGGCTCATCCCTTGTTCCCTATTTAGGATGTGGTTTCCGGCTTTCTCTTTTCCAATCTTTTCACTCTTACGTGCAGGGGGGCACATCAGTGGCGTTACCGCCTTGCTCGGGATGATATGATTAAAAAAAAAATATATATATATATAGTCACATGAATAATCCTATATAGCCGAAGGCTTGTACATAGTCACACCCGAGATATGAGATAAGCTGAACAACGCGAGACACTAAAGATTATTGACGAAGATATAAAAATATTTTCCCAAATAAGTACTGATAAAGAATACGTGTTCAAAAGTAGATTTTTAATGTTATTTTCAGCTATTATAAGACCTACGAACCACTCAAAGTAGAGCTTTACTGAACGAGATAGCCGTAAGCACATAAAAAGAAGAAAAGTGAAATGCGTATTATGAGGATATGTAGGATAGGTAACGATTGCCGATAGACCTGAAGAGCTTATGATCGAGAAACATTCTCTTAGGGGCCTCTTTAACAGAGTAATATTTCGGGGAAAAAGTTCTCGCAGTGGAACTTCTTCCTTGTAAATGGAAAACGAAAGAAATGAGAATGTTTCAGCATTGTGGATGGAACATGGCGACCCAGGTTGTAAACTATTGGAATTCAGGAATATAGTTCATTTATACAAAGATTGAAAGCGAGGGATCTATTCAACTTGTACAGCGAGACTATTCTAAGAACCTTAGAAGTTATGCCTGGATTCGTCATCGGAGGCCACAATTTAAACAATATAAGGTACGCAGATGATACAGTTCTGATAGCAAACACAGAAAGAAGACTACAAGACCTCCTACAGAAGGTAGCTGAAGAGAGTGACAAGAAAGGACTACAAATAAACTGCAAAAAACCGAATGGATGGTCATCAGCAAAAAAGGTAGCCCAAAATGTCAAATACAGGTGTGAGACTCTAAAGTCACACAGGTACAAAAATTTCAATACCTGGTAAGTTTTCTAACAGAAGACGGAAAGTGTGACACTGAAACCCGAAGGCGAATTGACATGGCTAAGGAAGCATTCCAGAAGTTGAGTAAAGTATTAAGAAACAGGACTATTTTGCTAGAAACAAAGAAGAGAGTACTGGATTGTTATGTGATGTCTGTTCTTCAATATGGCAGTGAATCCTGGACAATATCATTGAAGATAAAGGAAGAACTTGAAGCAGCTGAAATGTGGTTCTGCAGAAACATACTGGATATAAAGTGGGGAATCAATTCCATAATACAATCAATATATAAACTGAACCCTCATTTTTTGGTCACAGCAGTTTCTATACATTTATATTCCTGAGATCTAAAAACACAAGGATGCATTCCAGGAGTTGAGTAAAGTATTAAGAAACAAGGACAATTTTGCTAGAAACAAAAAAGGGTGTACTGGATTGTTCAGTTCTTCAATATGGCAGCGAATACTGGACAATATCATTGAAGATAAAGGAAGAACCTGAAGCAACTGGAATGTGGTTCTACAGAAGGATGCTGCGGATATCATGGTTTGAGCATGTGAGCAATGATGAGGTTCTGGAAAAGATGGAAATGAAAGAAAATTAATACTGAGCATCAGGAAAAGACAGCTAAAATTCCTGCGACATGCAATGAGGAATGAGGGCTTGGAGAACCTGATACTAACAGGCCAGGTAGAGAGAAAAAGAGACAGAGGAAAGCAGCGGATAACATATTTGAAGGACCTGATCAGGTTGATGACAGAACGAAGGTTGCATGGTGCAACAGGAGAAAGCGTTCTAAGAGCCACCAGTGATAGGGAAATGTGGAAAGCCATGATCGCCTACGTCCTGAAAGGACATGGCACGTAAAAGAAGAAAGAAGTTCATTGAGAAAAAATATGTCGTGAAAATAGCTGGAGAATGGCTGGAGGCTAGCAGCGCTTCGTCTCGGGGAACGAGATATCGGGTGGTGGAAATAAGTCATCACCCAAACGGCCATGTAAATGCTTTTGAACTCTGTCAAGCTCGACCAGCTCCAGCACAGATATCGTGGCAACACTTTTGTTTTGAATTTGATTTGACACTTGTAGAAGGAGAATATGATGGAAGCACAGTATTTACATTATTCGGACTATTGCTCTCATCTTTGTTGCCATTCTACGAGGTTTCGGTCGTTGTACGCTCTGGCCTTCTTCAGGTGCTGGGAATTTCGAAACGAACCCTTTATTACAAGTACTGGGGTATCTCATTCTCATTCCTTGCGTAGTAATGTGCTTCGACTGGAAGTCAAGCAAGGTCTGCTCGTCGATGATGAAAGGTTACCAGGTTGCTTTGGGGGATATTGAATGATAAAAAACAGTCTTTCCACCATTAACCAGTGAGAGAAAGGTATGATATGAAGATAGCAAGTGTAAGTTATATTGAACAAGCTATATACAAACTGGAACACGGATTAGACAATTTAGGAATACTATCAGTAGAAATAATTATAAACAGTCTTGAAGTGAAATAGTATGTCCGGGTAATGAGTCTATATCCAACAACTCCAACTAACTTTGCACCGGCTTAATGACCAACTAAGCAACTGCTTTACAATTCTACAACTGCTTTGCAACTACACAACTGCCGTTCTCTGTATTGGCAGGATTGTATGTACACATCAGGTGAGTCCATTCTTGTATACAAAAATGGGCGATCCCACAACATCCCTCTCTCTAGCTTCTTTTTTGGGAGGAGTTAGTATTTTTTTTTTTGCTTGGGATCTATGATTAATAGCTCCGTAAACTTGTTCACCTGTTTTAATTCTTCTTTTGTTTGATTTTGTGTTGTGAATTTGTTACTGCTTGAGAATACTTGTTTTTTCAATTTCGTAGTTTTTGTCGAGACGCTTTTTATTTTTTACAACAAAAGTTAATGGGTAAATCCCGTATATTAAATTTCTGCATCTAGTCCGTTCCTACCAGGTTATGTGTGTTTTTCGTAACATATATTAACTTTTTGGTTTTTCTCTGAAATTTCACATTTACGATAATTTCACCATCCAATTTAATCCTTTTCCTTGTTATTGATTTAGCAATTTTTTGTGTGTGTAACATGGTCGGCCTGTTCAGCTTCTGCCATGTCTGTAGATTTATTATTGTTAAGTCTGACCCTGAATCCAATTGTAATTTGGTCTTCTTATCCAATATTTCCAGTTCTACGTACTTTCATTGTTTTCATATTCTACTCTAGTAGATCTTACCCTACTATATTGGGTTTTGTTTCTACATACGGTTGCCTTGTGTCCTATCTTCCTACACGCGAGACAATTTTTGTATTAGAAACGACAATCTTTAACCCAATGCATTCCACCACATCTGTAACATGCTGGAGGGGAGAGGCGTGTTTTTATTTGGTTTCTGTCATTAGTTGTTTTGTATCTTTTTTCTTTGTCTTTAAAATCTTGTTTTTCTTTTGGGGAGGGTAAAAACCGTAAATATCTTTTTATCTTACGAATATGCGCGACTCCTGATTCTTCGATGTCTTTACTGTCTTTCTTTATACTGAGGCATTTTTGGCAATCCTCTGACAGTTTTTGTAGTATTAAATCTGGCTCATTTTGATGTTTGGTTAGCATTCGTTTTCTCATTTCGTTATCTTTAGCAACCAACTAGTCCTTGGACAAATATGAGGTATTTAAAGTTGTCTGAAGTTAGCGCAGCCAATTTAAAGTCGTCACAATGTTTGTTGACGATAGCTTCAAATGTTGAATAGTCCTGAGTTTCGTCTTTCACGAGATTAAGGCATTTCCACCTTTTATGGAACAACGAGATTTTGGGGCTAAATAGCCCAGTGAGGCATGTCGTTGCCTCGTCGAACGTTAAATCGTTCGTCTTTTTTAGAAGAATATAATCTACGAACTTAAGTGTGTTCGTCTGTACCTAATTTTCTGAGTAGAGGCCTTCATTTTTCCTTTTCACTCTAGTGCTGTTAGACGATATTAAAAATATCTTTATATCGCCTGTAATGTTTTCCAAAATTTGTGTCTTCATCAATCGAGTATTTAAAAGTTTCTATCGCGTTCCACACGGCATCTTGCGAAAACGTCTCCTCTTTTTGTGTGTTCCTTCCTAGTACTGTACTTGTTGATTTTAGTAATAGTTCTTGTAATTGTCTTTCTTCGTTTTCTTTTCTGCATTTTCTTTTGTCTTTCTTCAATTGCCTTTTGTATTTGCATTTGTCTTTCTTCAATTGCCTTTTGCATTTTAATTTGTCTCTTTTACATTTCCATATGTATTTCTTCATTTCTTTTAATGATTTCTAATATTCCTCTCTGACAAGCATCCATAATTTTTGTCTTGATTCCGTGAGGGGTTTGGTTTTTTAACTATTGTTTTTTCTCCTATCTCTCTGTGATAGTGTCGCCAAATCGTTTGTGGTCGACTTATGTTTGAAATCCTCGTCGCGAACATTGTTGAGATGGTTCGGAGTATACGTGAAAGTGCGTTCGTCGAAAATTTGTTGTGCGACTTGTGTACGTGAGTTCGAGGTCTTCGTTAGTTTGTTGTGCGAATTGGGGTATACGTGACTTGGGTATACGTTACTTGGGTATACGTGACTTGGGATATACGTGAGTTCGTATTTTTCTTTCCGCGTGAATTTGTTCGAATTCTTTGTTGCCAATTTGTTGTTGGCGACTGACGTGAAAACGTATTTTTCTCTCCGCATGAATTTATTCGAAATCTTCGTCGCCAGTTTGTTGTTGGCGACTCCGTGTATGTGAATTTCGAGATCCTCGTCGCCAGTTTGCCGTTTCTTGGAGCTATACGTGGGTTCGAGTTCTTCGTCGCCAATTTGTGGTGGATTCCTGATGAAAAACCACACAAAATAATCAATAACAAAAAAGGTATGGAGAAAGAAAATGTTATATTGAACAAGATATACAAACTGGAACACGGGTTAATCAATTCAGAAATATTATTAGTAGAAATAATTATAAACAGTCTTGAAGTGAAATAGTATGTCCGAGTAATGAGTCTATATCCAACAACTCCAACTAACTCTGCATAAACTTACTGACCAACTAAGCAACTGCTTTACAATTCTGCAACTGCTTCGCAACTACACAACTGCTGTTCTCTGTATAGGCAGGATTATATGTACACAATAGGCGAGTCCATTCTTGTATACAAAAATGGGCGATCCCACAACAAAAAGGTTGCTTTCCTGATCACTACAATATTAACCTGTTCATATCTAGGGTTAACAACACATCCCCATAAAATGTACCACGGGTCAGCATATAATTCATAGTCAGCCCAAATGAGCATTATTTTCAGCATATTCCTCCTTGCGGTCCACACAATTTTTTTTGTCCGTGTTGCATTGTTGAAGAAGCCTTTATCCTGTTTGTCAAAAATGTCAACAACACTATACGTAACGTCATTATCACTGTGATTCTGGTGAACCGCTGATAGTTAAATGGGATCAAATCAGGAGAATAGAGAGGTCGATTAACCAGTTCAAAGCCATAATCACGCAGAGCAGCCATTGAATCCAAAGACTTGTTCATTGGAGCACTGACCTAAGGAAACAAGATCCTTTCGTTAGTTATTGATGTAGTGAATATGCATACACCTTGGTTCCCCTCACAGTAATATGATTGGCTGGTGTCAGCCATAAATACAGACTAAGGCGGGGATGCCTAGGACAAAGCCTATTGGAACGCTTACTGACTACGTCTATTGCATAAGCCTTCACCTAAGTAGACTGCATACGACTACGATGAGTACCAGTCCATTACGGCTACTTGCTAGATTGTCCTACACGGTTACACTTGCCAAAACCACTTAGCTACTTCGAATAATATATATATCCCTTTCCGGGACATGTCATCTTTCCAGCATGTTTCGTCTTGATACCCTTTGGTAGCTGTCTCAACAAGTTAGCATAGTACACTCTATTGATGGTGTGGCCATTTTTAATAGAGTCAATAAATGCAATGCCTTTTCCATTCTAAAATAATTTAAGCCATCAGCTTCCTTGCAAATAAAACTACTTAACCTTCAGTCGTGGATCCGGTTAAGAGTTCAGCAAGAAATAATACAAACACCAAAATAGTAAATAACGGGATATATATTAAACACAGCAAAATATAATACGTGGAACTCTGTTAGTAGAACGAATAAATACGGGTTAGGAAGTAATACTATAACTGGGACTCGCAATGGTCGTACGGTAGCAGTCTTGGCTGTCTCTGACCATCTCTCCCTGCGTTATGCTGATCTGCTGATCTCTCACTCTGTGATCTCTCACTGATCTCTTGATCTGCTCTCCTCTTGTGAGGGGAAGTATATGTAGTTGTAGGAATAGTTAAATACGTTGTAATGGGTGATGCCACCATGACACCTTCTTTGGAACAGGTGAAGAGATGTGTTTCAAATGCATAGATTATTTCTTTGTCTCCTATTCAAAATAATGAACCCAACACCCATACTGAGTTAGGAAACGTTCAAAGAAAACTAGATATAACTGACACAACAATGTCAGATTTCCCCATGATATGATCAGCCTGATGCGCTTTTGATCAGGCATCAGAAGACGTGGCAGAAACCTTCATCCTACCAAGTTCATTGTGCAGAATATTCTCAACACTCTCACGTGGTATGTTAATATCATTCGCTACTTGATTTATAGACAATCACCTGGGATCCATTACTTATTCCTTCTTTCGTCAACACACAACATATAAAAAAACTTGTCTTAACTTAGCAAAATAAACAAGCAAATATATCACGAGACACACCTAAATAAAGAATAGCACCGGAAACGTGGGTGACGACAAAATCAACCAATTACGAACTGCGCGTACAAGAAGAGGAAGTCACACTGGACATAAGACTCTTTTAGCTGATTAGCTGGTCTGCCATTTGTAATGAAAACAAAACCGAGTTTTACTATGACTGTATAGTCTGTACCTATGTTAATAAAATAAACAAATGTTGGAGATTCGTTACTAGGATATCTTGTTCGGTGTGGAGTTTTGCCACGAAGTGTATTTTGCGTTGTACGTCAGTGTATGATTTGACAAAAAATGGGCATAGTTTTAAAATGTCAAATAAGTGCAAAAATGCACGCGTGGATCTAAATTTTTTCTTATGACTATAGCGGGGTCAAGAAGAGTCAGCGCCTCGGCCAAATGCTCTGGAAGTCACAGCTGGTAATGCTAGCTGACAAGGAAAGTCAGTGAGTTTTTGAGTTGAATTTTAATGATAATTGGGAGTTGTATTTCGGTGGTTACACAGTCAATATTGGAGTTTTGGAAGTGAAAGGACCGGCCTTGGGCTGGTCGGTCATATATGCGTGTGTGGTAAAAACTCAGACCAAACCTGCTCCACCCCACGGCAAGTCACCGCCTTGTTAAAGAGAGCGAATAAAATATGTTTATTTAATTTACATTTTGAAGTCATTGTGTTTAAAAAGTTTAGTGCCCATGCCATTTACCTTAAGATCTATGATAAAAGCCAAAGAATCAGCAATATTGTCTGACGGTTCGGCTTCCGTCACTTTCCCATTGCCTCTCTCTGTCTTGAAAATTTTAGTACCTATGGTAACCAGACTTTTTAAATTTAAGCGCAGTACAAAACTGGCGTTGTGGTGCATTGGATATCGGCGCGGAACGAGAAATCGGGAGCCGAGTTCGAATTCCAGCTGAATTCATTTCATTCACTTACGCGCAAATACCCTTGGGAAAGGTATTAATCCGTCTATTCCTTCCAGTTATGGGTTAAATAGCAGGACAGATTGGGTTCTATAGCCTTGGTCGACAACCAGTCTACCACAGAAAGCAATGGCAAGCTACTGCGGGATAATCTTCTGCCCAGTCAGTCATGTCTCTTTGGAGACATGATCGCCCAAGCGTGTATCACGTATGGCACTTAACTGACTGACTGACAAAACTGGCGACGAGGTATCATCAATTTACAGATGAGTTGGCTAGATGAAGCCGTAAGTTTTACACTAACAGTTTCTTTACTGGCAATTCTCGCTTATGGAATTCTCTTTCGACTCCATGCGCCAGCCAACTTTAATTTGCAAAACATTTAATGGAATGTCATCGCTATCCACCCTCCTCCTGATCACTCTTTCCTCTTCCTGCTCATTATTAATGTTGCTATTCCTAATGCTTCCACCCCATGTAACACCTTGAGTTTTAGTGGCTTTACTAACTTTTATGCGATGATAATATATATATATATATATATATATATATATATATATATATATATATATGATCGATGATTACTGATTTCTATTTGTTAAAATTTTGCTTAACTCTGTAAATTATTTCTGTTATAATAAAAGTCATTGTGTATATATATATATATATATATATATATATATATATATATATATTAATCATATTACCCCGAGCAAGGCGGTAACGCCACTGATGTGCAGGGGGGGGGCTACATAAAAGTGAAAAGATTGGAAAAGAGAAAGCCGGAAACCACATCCTAAGCAGGAAACAAGGGATGAGCCTCTTCACCCGTTCAATAGACGTGGGTGGAGTGTGAACCGGGCGATAGTTTAGTCTATCTACTCCAATTGAAGTATTCAATGAAATGAATTAGAGCCCTCTAGCTATTGGGCGCGTATTATGATATGCTGGCTAGATGTTTGTCGTACATGTTTATGTTGTTTACTTTGACATACAGTCACTATACATTAATATCCCAGTTAACAAATGTATTACACGTTTAGAAAATTACCTCAATAGAACCAAAATAAGCCTTCCCTTGCCGATGAACACAATCATTCAAATCTGCAAACTATGCACCAAAAATTGTTTCTTCCAATTTAACGGTTCTTTTGACAAACATGTATATATATATATATATATATATATATATATATATATATATATATATTGTAATAGTCCAATTTGACATAGTAGACTACTGCTCATCCCATTACAATATAATGCCCTACGTTGTATCGAGCACTCTTTATAAAAGTAAATGCATGAACGGCAGGTAAAAAAACTACGAATTCTATAACTTTGTTACAATATATATATATATATATATGTGTGTGTGTGTGTGTGTGTGTGTGTGTGTGTGTGTGTGTATATATATATATATAATCCTCCCGTCATACTCATGGAAACAAAGACTATAGAGAGGCAGTGTCGACTCAGTTCATTCTCTTTACTACCAGTTATTAAACTTTACTACCAGTTATTAAAGCTCTTGCTACGTGTTTGCTCTTTAACAGTACCTTATTTTATTTTTTGCAATAATTATGGCGTCGAGTAGTGAAGAATATATATATATATATATATATATATATTAAAAACAGAAATAGGGGCTGTTTCCAACGAGATAAGTCGGTATAGAAGAAAAACTGCGAGAAGCCGTGAACGTTTTGTTTAAAATGTAGATTTATTGTGGCTATCATCACAATTATTACTTGCTTTTTATATGATTTGCAAAACATTTAATGGAATATCATCGCTTTCCACTCTAGGTAAAAAAGCAATCGGAGTCTAACCGTACTGATGAGCTGTGATACGGCGAAACAGATCTGTCTGCGATTGACAAACAATATATATATATATGTAAGACGGGCTTAATGGTATTTGTGTTGCTACACGTGTTTCGAGTCTAAAGTTGATTCTGTTCGGGCGAATAAAATTGTGACTTCACATATCGAGATTTTGCGTATGAATAGATAAGTCAAGTGGTAAGCAGATCAGAAAGTTCATATGCGTGTGCGTTGGTTTTTTTCACGATCGCACATTAAATTCTTCTGTCACCTTCGTTGGCTGTAAAAAAAATATCCTTCACTGATTCGCGAAATTTGATTTCGTCTTTATACTTCAAAATTATTTGCAGCTTTTCAGCGATTGTGTGTGTGTGTGTGTGTGTGTGTGTGTGTGTGTGTGTGTGTGTGTGTGTGTGTGTGTGTCATAATGTAAGATACTCAGTTCTAGGGTCATCCATATATATATATATATATATTTAATCATATCACCCCGGGCAAGGCGGTAAGGCCTCTGGTGTGCAGAGGGCTACGTAAGTGTGAAAAGGTTGGAAAAGAGAAAGCCGGAAACCACATCCTAAACAGGGAACAAGGGATGAGCCTCTACACCTGTTCAATAGACGTGGGTGGAGTGTGAACCAGGCGATAGTTCAGTCTATCTACTCCAATTGAAAAAAATAAGGAAAAATGAAAAGATTGGAAAAGAGAAAGCCGGAAACCACATCCTAAACAGGGAACAAGGGATGACCCTCTACACCTGTTCAATAGACGTGGGTGGAGTGTGAACCAGGCGATAGTTCAGTCTATCTACTCCAATTGAAAAAAATAAGGAAAAATGAAAAGATTGGAAAAGAGAAAGCCGGAAACCACATCCTAAACAGGGAACAAGGGATGACCCTCTACACCTGTTCAATAGACGTGGGTGGTATGTTGCCATCATTTTAGACGGCATGTCCAGATAAATATTTTGTCATCATTTTTTGAAGGCACGGGCTCACTTATTAATCATCGTTATCAAACCTTTAATCTTTATCTCCACGTTTATCTCCCCTCTCTACGTTTATCTCCCCTCTCCATGCTTCGAAAATGATGTAGAAAAAGACCGATGTGTGCCCTCCTGTTAATGCTCACGCGTGCTTATAGACTCACTCGTGTGTGAGCGATTAGATTTCATTTCAAACAATACCTTGTCATTTGTAACTGATTGCATTTGTCATTATAATTTTATTATTATTGCCACTGAATATTTTTTTATTAGTAGTTTGCGATTTCTTTTTATAATTTTCAAATTTGTTTGCTTCTAATTAATCTCTTTTGATTTTGGCATTTTATCAAAGCAAAGAAGGAGAGAAAAATGTGAATTAAGCAGGAAATGAAACAATGAATTAAACAAACGTTTCCAATCATAGCAGAGGCAATGATGACGGACAACGTATGAGAAAAACAGAAGTTCAGTAACAATAGGAATGAAATTTTGTCTTTTTCTGTTTTTTTTTTTTAAACTACTAAAAAAAGAAAGGGAAGAAAATATGGCGTCATTTATCTTTGTTTGTACAATTTAATTTCAATTTTTCTTTTGTGTCGGTTTATCCATAGTATTTTAATGTTCTTTTGCTTCTATGTTCCACAATTTTTTTTGTTTTCATTCATATATTTTTAATTGGTTTTCCGTGTAGTATCTTTTTCTTTTCAAATGTTCTTTTTGACAAGTAATGAAATTCTCTTGCGAAAACTAGTCGTTCTTAAATATCATTTTATTGGCGGAGAATTTTAAAATTCGACTTCAATCACTTGTAACATCGATAAGATAATCTCTCACTCTCTTTATTTCTCTCTCCGTCTATCTATCTATCTATCTATCTATCTATCTATCTATCTATCTATCTATCTATCTATCTCAGTTTTATTAAATAGATATATCTATCTCATCTATATATCTGTTCTTTTTCAGCCTTTATCTATCTTTTTATCTATCTGTTTTTCAGCCTTTTTCTATCTATCTATCTATCTATCTATCTGTTCTTTTTCAGCCTTTTTCTATCTATCTATCTATCTATCTATCTATCTATCTATCTATCTATCTATCTGTTTTTTTTCAGCCTTTTTCTATCTATCAGTCTCTTTGACACTTCGTTTCTATTTTCTATTTTCTTTCACGTTTAATTTCGTTACAGTTATAATTTTAATTTCTTTTTCCTTTTTTTTTCCATATTTTTTCCTTTCTTCCTTTCTCTTTCCGTTCTCTCTTTTCTTTTTTTAGCTTCTTCCTTCATTCCCCCTCATTCAATTTCTATTCAATTTCAATTCAATTTAATCACTTTCATTCACCCCCTTCCTTCTATATTCTCAATTAATATTTTGTGTGTGTGTGTGTGTGTGTGTGTGTGTGTGTGTGTGTGTGTGTGTGTGTGTGTGTGTTACGAAAAAATACGCTGATTTTGTCTGTGTTTCTCATTTCTCTTTTTTTTTCTTCTTTTTTTTTTTACTTTTTCTTTTTTTTTTCCACTTCTTTGCCGGGGTACTTTCTGTTTTGTCACTTCCATTAACATTCCGTCCATCTATTTTACCCTGATTCGCAGCGAATTAATTATTCCAAGCAGTTTTTCCTCTTGCCTTCGTCTCCCCTTCTAACTTAGAACTAATTTGTTTTCATTCCGTTTCTCGAATTCTTCTATTCTTGTCTCATTTTGACTTGATATTAATGAATGAATAGTTTCAACTGATTTCTCTAAAGAATACACGAATAAAAAGAAAAACCTATTTTAATCATTTAGCAACATTTTCTATTTTGAATCGTTTCCCCTCTTTTCATTTGTTTATTAAATTTGTCACTTATTTATTTTATACCTAAAACACACATGTATGTCTATATATTTATCCATTTCTCTTTATCTATCTATCTATCTATCTATCTATCTATATTAGTCATCCACATAAAAGCCCGTCTCGCTGTATCACAGCTCACCAGTGTGGCTAGACATATCCACTTGCATACGATGTAGATATAGAAGAATCCAAAGGAGTATCCTGTACATACAGTGGTAGGATAACTCTCTAAGAGAGCTCTAAATATATATGTATATAAATACATATAGAACAATTTAAAGAAAAATTAAGGCACACACGTTATTTCGTGGTAAATCGAAGGTATGGGCCTGTTTCAGGCAATCCATCATCAGCTTCCGTCTTTATTGTCCAGAAGATTCGTGTAAAATCTTCTGTACAATAAAGACAGAAGCTGATGATGGTTCGCGTGAAATATGCCTAAACTCCCGATTTACCATGAAATAACGTGTCTGCCTTAATTTTTCTTATATATATATATGAGTCTATTAGTTAACAAGTCAGTTACAAGACAAATATATAGATTGTTGATTTTGTAAGCGCCGAAAGACCGAAAGTATAGGGCACCTAGTGGGGATTGAACTCACTGCCCAGTTGTAATAGATTCTAGCAGAACAAGCTTGCTAACCATTACACCACGCCGAGGTGCCCAAGATAGATAGATAGATAGATAGATAGATAGATAGATAGATAGATAGATAGATAGATAGATAGATAGATAGATAGATAGATAGATAGATAGATAGATAGATAGATAGATAGATAGATAGATAGATAGATAGATAGATAGATAGATAGATAGATAGATAGATAGATAGATAGGGTTAGGCTGAAATAGGTGATTTTCTAAGCGCTGCTTAGATGTGGCCGAAATTATGAGAAACCCAGTGAGAATCGAACTCATTTTCTCGCACTTTTCACCAGTGGACATCTCTTCCGATTTTTTACTTCCTTGGCAACTTCTTCTATGTGCCTTGTCTGTTCAGAACGTTGGCGATCATGGTTTTTCACATCTCCCTAACCCTGGTCGCTCTTGGCACACTTTCTCCTGTAAAACCACGCAAGCCCCGTTCTCTCATCGACCTGCTCAGGTCCCTCAAATATGTTATCCGCTGCTTTTCTCTGTCTCTTATTCGCTCTAACTGGCCTGTTAGTATCAGGTTCTTCAAGCCCTCCTTCCTCATTGCACGTCCCAGGAACTTTAACTGTCTTTTCCTGATGCTCAATATTAATTTCCTTTTCGTTTCCATCCTTCCCAAAACCTCATAATTGCTCACATTCTCGATCAATGCTATCCGCAGTATCCTTCTGTAGAACCACATTTCAATTGCTTCAAGATTTTCCTTCATTTTTTATTATATTGCCCGATATTCACTGCCATATTGAAGAACCGACATCACATAGCAATCCAGTACTCTCTTCTTTGTTTCTAGCGAAATTTTCCTGTCTCTTAATACTCTACTCAGCTTCTGGAACGCGTCCTTCACCATGCCAATTCGCGTTCGGATCTCTGTGTCGCACTCTCCATTTTTTGTTAGAATACTTCCCAGACATTGAAAGTTTTGTACCGGCTTGATTCTAGTATCCCCACCTGTATTTGGCATTTTGGGCTGCTCTTCTTGCTGATGACGATGCATTTCGCTTTTTGCAGTTTATTTGTAGTCATTTCTTGTCACTCTCTTCAGCTACCTTCTGTAGGAGGTCTTGTAGTTTCCTTTCCGTGTCTGCTATCAGCCCTGTATCATCTGCGTACCTTATGTTGTTCAAATTGTGGTCTCCGATGACAAATTCAGGCATAACATCTAGGGTCCTCAGTATAGTCTCTCTGTACAAGTTAAAAAGATCCGATGAAAAGTCACATCCTTGTCTTACGCCCCTTTCTATCTTTGTATATCTGCTGAATTCGTTACCTGCCCGTATGCAGGCAGTTTGCTGCCAGTAGAGATTCCTGATTACTCTTATGTCTTTCCGAAATATGTCGAGGTTGCTGAGCATTTCTGTCAATTCCTTGTAGAAAAATGTAAATGCAACGTCCATCGTCATATTCTGTTATTCTGAACTCTTCCATTCCTCAATCCTCTTCCATTCCTCAATCCTCTTCCATTCCTCAATCCTCCCCATTCTCAGTTTTCTTATTCTCGTTCGCTATGTGTAACCCCTAGCGCACTAATCATATTACCGCTTTACTAAGGGTGAAATGATACAAAGAACAACCTAAGACGATGAAAAATTCATTACTTACAACAATTCGGCGTAAGACTATTACTGGTGATGAAATCAGTTGCCGTTGACTACTCCAAAACCCGTTCTGCGTCCGAAGAAAGTAATTCTGTGTACCTGGTGGTATTGGAAAAGAATTCCAGTAAAATCAGACGTTGTTCTCAGACAAGTCAGTCAGTTAAGTGCCATACATGATGAACGCTTGGGTGATCATATCTCGAAAGATACATGACTGACTGGGAAAATATTATCCCGCTGTAGGTTGCCATTGCTTTCTGCGGTAGACTGGTTGCCAACCAAGGCTGTATAACTCAAACTGTCCTATTATTTAACCCATAACTGGATGGAAGTGACGGATTAATACCTTTCCCAACGGTATTTGTGCGTAAGTGAATGCAAGGAATTCAACTGGAGTTTGAACTCGGCTCTCCGATTTGTCGTTCGAATCGATATCCACTGCACCACAACGCACATCCGACAAGTACTGTTTCAATTTAAACTGATTAAAGATAGCAATTGAGGAAAAGTTCCCTGAATTATTAATCAGAACAACACCACGTTTCTTTTCAAACTTGGAGTACGTCCTAAACTAATTGCCGAGCTCACCTGATCTCCAGAACGCTTCTTGTTTCAACTCCGAAAATATTATCTAAGAATAACTTCAGTTCTTTCAATGCCTGTAAAGAAACACCTGAACAAGTTCATTACACAGGCGTGCTAAGTTTAATAAGGATGAAAACATGAAGTTGTCTCAAACATAGCGAAAGGTAGTGAATCAAAATGGTACATATGTTGTGAAATTAATCTATGTACCCATTGTGGTGCAGAGGATATCGGCTCGGGACCAGACATCGGGGAGCTGAGTTCGAATTCTAGTTGAATTCTTTGCATTCACTTACGCGCAAGTACCCTTGGGAAATGTATTAATCCGTCTCTTCCTTCGAGTTATGGGTTAGATAACAGGACAGATTGGATTCTATAGCCATGGCTGGCAACCAGTCTACTGCAGAAAGTAATAGCAACCAACTGCGGGATAATCTTCTGCTCAGTCAATCATGTCTCTTTCGAGACATGATCGCCTAAGCGTGTATCACGTATGGCACTTTACTGCATTCATAAATGTTGTCTTTAAAATTCACTTAAAAACGCCATCATCTTTTATTCCGATACAGCAGAGAAATTTAAACAAGTGGAGATAGATAGATAGATAGATAGATAGATAGATAGATAGATAGATAGATAGATAAAGAACAAAATTAGATAGATAGATAGATAGATAGATAGATAGATAGAGAACAAAATTAGATAGATAGATAGATAGATAGATAGATAGATAGATAGATAGATTAAAACAAGAGGAGGTGCGTAGACAGATAGTGAGAGATAGCAACAAAGGACTGATTATCGAAATAAAATATTACGGTCATGTTTTCGGATTTTTCCAAGTTTGATCCTGAAATTCCTTCGAGCAAGACCGCCAGCAATCATTCAGTTCTCTATCGCTAAAGGGTCAGTAAGTATATAAATTGTTCTTCTGCTCCCTCTCTCTCTCTCTCTCTCTCTCTCTCACACACACACACACACACACACACACACACGCAAGCATACACACATTTACATTATATCTCCAACACAGTTTTACTCTATATTTCAATCCTTTTCTCCCTCTCTCCCTCCCTCTCTCTCCCTCTCTCTCTCTATCTATCTATATTTCTCGGCATCTATATATATCCACTCTTCTATCACTTGCCATATTTCCACTCTTCTTGATCACTTACTTCTTTCTCTTCTTTAGTGCTCTCTCTCTCCACGCTTAATCCTCCATTCTCCAAACTTCCTCACTGCCCTCTCACTTTTTCCTGTTTTTCTCTCTTTCTCTATTTTTTCACTCTTTACATAATTCATCTGTCATCAACAGCAACAGCATCATGATCATCATTTTCATCATCATCATCATCAGCAGCAGCAGCAGCAGCGGCGGCGGCGGTGGCGTCTATTTTACTTATAATCCAAAAGCTATTGTGTGCAACTAACTTGAAGAATTTTAGTGCGAACAAGGTTTTATTTAATTACACAGATACATCATACATAAATATTTAATTTTGCCTCATGGACCTCAAGTTTGCGACGTGCTTGTGCAAGCTATTGCTATCGCGTTCAGTTCTATAAAAGGCCCTCCCTCGTGCGATCCTGAACCAAATATGATCTTGTAAGATTAGTGGGGTTTATCTCCTTATTTATTTTCGACGGTATCCGTCCCAATGATAAATTAGAGCCATTATAAACCACTTGTGAATCTTCCATCTATTCAACCTCTACAGCGACACAATTACGAGAGAAATAAAAACCTTGGCGGGATTCACTGGTAGCCACAATCTCAACAATGTAAGGTAAGCGAAAAACACGGTGCTGATAGCAGACACGGAAAAGAAAATGCAGGACCGTCTACAGAAGTTGGCAAAAGGAAACGAGAAGAAAGGACTGAGCATAAACTTCAAGAAAACAGAATAGGTGTTCATCAGCAGAAATATGCCAACTACATTTTTTAGCTAATTTGATGGAAGCTGATTCCAAAAATGACCTTAGATTTTCATGGTTAGCTACCGTTTTTACTGTACTGAAAATTCTCATTTATGGAAAAAAGATTAATTTAATCTTGGTTGATCGTAACATTTACTTAATAAAGGTCGTAGAAACTTCTCAGATTTTAGGTCAATTCAGTTAAGTGTTATCATGTCTCTTTCGAGACATGACGGACTGGACAGAAGATTTTCTCGCAGTAGGTTGCCATTACTTTCTACAATAGACTGGTTGTCAACCTAGGCTATAGATCCAAATCTGTCTTTGCTAGAGAAAGAAGCAGCGGCTTTATACCTTTCCCAAATGTTATTTATGCGTAAGTGAATACAACGAATTCGACTGGAATTCGAACTCGGCTACCAAACTACTCGGCCTACATGGGCACTACTTGGTCACCACAACGCACATCCAGATAGGCCTAGAGAGTTATGTCTGTTCCCTGAAATAAACTATTTTTATTAGAAAAAAGTGTTTTTGAGTCAAAAATTTTAAAATAGATGTACCGAATTTCTCCAGTTTATCGCCAAAAAACTTATAAACTTTATCAGTAATACGCTAATATAAGTATAAAGGTTCATTTTTTACATAGCCATCAAGATAAATTTCCGGATAATTGCAGCGATGTGAGTGATGAGCAAGGAGAACGATTCCATCAGGATATCAAAATACTGGGAGAGCGCTACCAGAGACAGACGGACAAATTAATAGTGACTGACTACTGCTGGAGTATCAAAAAGGACTTAAATAACATTGAACATGACAGAAAATCAAGAAAGAGAAATTTTTATGTTGGCGAAGGTCTTATTTTTGCATTTAGTTTATTAAATGTTTTGACTAAAATACTTATTGGTTTTGGCATATTCAATCGTGTTATTTTTTAAAGAATTAGGGCCTGATCGTTATTTGGAAAGTAATATTTCTCAATAAGCAGACGAATATTTGTTGGTTTAAATACACATTGAGAGATTTCTACAATTTAACTTTAAGAAATATTGATATCAGTTAATAATCTCACTGCTGATCTTGAGAGGGATCTACATTCTGTGGTGGATTGGAGTAAGAAGTGGCTTGTAAATTTCAATGCCTCTAAGACCAAGCTATTATCACAGGCAACCTCTCCTGCCTCCCATAAGCATGGACCAAGTGAACCTCCCTGAGAGCAATACACTGCGCCTCCTCGACCTTACACTCTCTTCCGACCTCAAACGGAACCACTACATTGTGTCAATAGCTAAATTCACTACTAGGAAGGTTGGGTCACTGTGTCGGGTCAGGATGTTTTTCCCGACTGAATCCATCTTGCATATATACAAATCAACCATTCGTCCGTGCATGGAGTACTGCTATCATATATGGTCAGGCGCCCCTGCTGTTCATCTCAGTGTTCTTGACAGGCTCAAAAGGAGAATCAGTAAAGTGACAGGTAACGACTTGGCGGCTCGACTCCAGCCGCTTCCCCATTGACGGGATGTGGCTTTCCTTTGTTCTATAAATATTTTCATGGCTTCTGCTCCCACAAACTTAAGTCACTGGTGCCTCTGCAACAGGTGTTTACTCGTGCAACCAGACTGGCAACTGGGTCTCACCCATTCACAGTGAGATCAACCAAATGCAAACGACAATTCTACACCTTCAGCTTCTTTTCTCGCACTTCCTGGCTGTGGAAGTCGCTTCCATATTCTTGCTTTCCTGGCGGCTACAACCTCCAGGAATTTAAATGCAATGTCAATACTCATCTCTTAACCACTTGACACTAGTACTTTCTACACCACCTTGTATATCCTTTACTTTCTCTCCCCCTTTGCAAGTGTCATCACACTTGTATTCCCATCCTTCTCTTGCTCCTTTCTAACCGGTTCGTCTTACTCTTCACTCTATTCTATCTAATCTTTTTACTCTTATGTAGCCCTCCCCTGCACATCAGTGACGTTACCGCCTTGCACAAGGTGATACGATTAAAAAATATATATAATATATATAAAAAGCAAATGAATTTTTTTCCAAAACTGAAGCATTTCTGTACAGCTAAACGGTAGTTTAAAAATCGTTTTCAGATTCAGCGCTCTCAAATTAGCTAAAAAAATATGTTTAGTGTCTCAATATCATGTCAGGTTTTTCTTTATTTGTTTTTTACCAGTGTAATATATTGACGCGGGTCTATCTTATACAAAGTCCTAACAGCCAGTCTTTTGTTTTCATAAGTATAATTGTCTCTATGACTTTTAAGTGACAGTTGGAATATAATCCACTTAAAACTTTGAGCATATCATCGTGGAATGATGGTGCAAATTTATTATTAATAACATATTCCGAGATTGCAGCCGCGGATGTCAAGGAATCCTTATGCATGTTTGTCACACTACTTTTTCTAATACTCGCTGGCACACGTTGATCAGTTCTCCACTCTCCGATCTAATGGTCTTATTTATATAGTCAGCTTCATACTGACATTTAAACTGGTAAATTACGTAATTCTTCGAAAGATAGGTTGATTATATGAAAGTTCACCAAAACATTATTATTACATCTACAGTTAGTTGAGCCAAATATTGCTACATATGCACAAGACAAGCAGCATAAAACAGCTAGTCTTACGGCCTATCACGTTGAATACACCTGTACTCGCTCGATCACCGAAGTTAAGTAACGTTGAGCCTGGTCAGTACTTAGATGGGTGACCGCTTGGAAATACCAGGTGCTGTAAGCGCTTAGTGACGGATGTGCGTTGTTGTGCAGTAGATATCGGCTCGGAAAGAGAAATCGGTGAGCCGAGTTCGAATTCCAGTTGAATATTCTGCATTCACTTAAGCACTGGTACCCTTGGGAAAGGTATTCATCCGTCTCTTCCCTCCAGTTATGGGTCATATAACAAGGGTAGGATTTGGGGACCCTGCCCTTAAAAACAAATCCCAATGAATCTTGATACTCGAAAAAGAAAAAATGTATTACTAGCCAAAAAAATTATATAAAAAACAACAATAAATTGTTGAAAGAAAAAGGTATTACCAGCAATAAATAAATAAAGTTTAGTTGGCAATAAATGACCCGCCGAGGTAGATTTGCCATAAAAACCAACCAACCATAAAACAGCTACATCCGCGCTGGGCTGTGAATACACACACACACACACACACACACACACACACAGACAGACAGACAGACACACACACACACACACACACACATATATCTGCGCTCTCACACCCTGATTGACCACTCTGGAGGAACGGTAAACTTTGAAAAAACAGTAGCTTCTCAAGCATCTACGCATCGTTCATTCAGTAATGAATTTGAACACTCTCGGCTACTAGCGTGTGTTACATTGTACATAACACGCAAAAAGTCCGCCTTCTACTACCGATCGCCCATGTGTGTGTGTGTGTAAGATATAGAATGCAGACAAAGTTTGATGAATAGAAAACTTTTATTGAGTTGATTACGCTTGTTTTTGTTTATGCTTAGATAGTTTTCTTTAGATCCAAACGCGCGTGCGCGCGCGTGTGTGTGTTTGGGTGTGTTCTTCGATATTAAACTGTTACTATTTTTCCAATCGTCGACATGTCAATTCGGTCGGGTTTCAATACTGGCTAGAAGCAATCGGATATCTAACCGTACTGATGAGCTGTGATACAGCGAAACAGATGTCTGCGGGTGAGTATTTACGCGCTCACACCCTGGAGGAATGGTAGACTTTGAATAAACAGTAACTACTCTAGCATCTACGTATCGTTCATTCAGTAATGAATTAGAACACTCTTAGGACACTCTTGCCATACTTTAATTGAAAAAGTTGTGGAGGAAGATGAATTTAGGCAACACCAAATTTTCAGACTTGCCTCCTATAGTCCGATGTTAAATCCCCTTGGTCAGCCATTATAGCTGACGTAAAAAGAAGTATGGCAGACTCAATTGTTGGGATTTTAAGAGGTGATGGCCAGGGATCTTTAACTACTAAAGAATTCCGCCTCAGCAAGTTAGAAGCGATGATCTCCGGGGCAATTAATAATATTTCCCCTGAGACTTGCACTAACTTTGTATGTGGAATACAGAGATTACTTCCCTTTGGAATTAACTTAGATGATGTAATCTTTTTAATAAATTTCTTAGGAACGTTTATTTTTTTTTATATCCCTTTTAAGTAAAAATAAAAGAATAAATATTAAATTTATTAATATTATATTAATTCTCAATTTGAAGTTGATTAATCCAATTTAAAGTTGATTATTTCTCATTTTGAAGTTGTTTACCAATTTGAAATTGATTGATCCATTTTGAAGTTGATTGATACAATTTGAAGTTGATTAATCCATTCCGAAGTTGATTGATTCATTTTGAAGTTGATTATGTTTTTACCTGAAAATAAGCCCATTTTGAAGTTGATTATTATCATTTTGAAGTTTAAAAGTTTAAAAGTTTTTTTTTTTTTTTAATCATCTCACCCCAAGCAAGGCATTCCACTGCCACTATTGCGCATGGGGCTACATAGGGGAAGGTAAAGAGAAGGGGTGGTTAGACATAGGGAATGTCAGGAGGAAGGAGACAGATGAGTAAGGATACCGAGGATGAGGGTTGGGCAGATGAGAAGAGTGTTTGATAGAATGGGAACAGGTTAGTGTGTTAGGAGGTGTCTATTGACCTTACATTTAAACTCCTGGAGATTGTAGCCGTCGGGGAAGCAATTGTGTGGAAGGGAATTCCACAGTCGGGAAGTGCGAGGAAAACTAACTTTGATAAATTTGCTTACTTCTCTCAACAAAAAGATTTTGCACCCAGTGAGTATTTGCACCCAGTGAGTATTTGCACCCAGTGAGTATTTGTATCTGTATTTTCCACTTGTTAACATTTCGGCTTCTTTCCCCGACAAAAATAATTGTAGTCTTCATTTTTAAAGAATTCTCTTCTCATGAAAATTACCTAAACTTAATACCAGCCATCTGAAAATTGGGTTACATCTGAACATTACCACCATAGCTAACGCTAAAGCCGTAAATTTCTTAGATGTTACCCTCAGCCTGAGCTATGTTCCGTACAAACCTAACACTGAGGACGCAAATAACCATACATACATCAACAGGGAATCAAATCACCCCCAGATAATTACCATCAACCTACACAAATCAATCCAATTTCGTTTAAGCACCAACTCTAGCAATAAGAAAATTTTTGACAATTCTAAAATTAAATACATTAATAATTTAGAAAAGAGTAAATTCAATGCTAGTTAAGAAGAAGAGAGGCAAAAATAAGCCAAAATTCCGTAAACATAACATTAGTTGGTTTAACCCCCCTACAGTCGTAATGTCCAAACTAACATTGGTAAACTCTTCCTTAACTATTCCTTAATTTGCAAACATTTCTACCATTCACCCACACTAAAAAAATCGTCAACAAAAACAATGTTAACGTCACTTATATTTGCGTTAAAAACACAGACAAATATATTTTCACAACATTAAATATCAAATAAATATCTGGCCTACATAAACAACATCCGTCAACGAACTAATAGCAAAAATGACTCTTTTAAAAATAATTTCAACTACCGAAAAAATAAAACCTGCCCATTGAATGGCCAATGTATGTCCGAAAGTATTGTTTATAGAGCTCGAATTTATTCGGATGATAATGATGTTTAATTTTGCTTTGTAAGCACATGTGCGTTGTGGTGCATTGGATATCGGCTCGGAACGAGAAATCGGGGAGCCGAGTTCGAATTCCAACTGAATTCATTGCATTCACTTACGCGCAAATACCCTTGGGAAAGGTATTAATCCGTCTATTCCCTCCTGTTATGGGTTAAATAACAGGACAGATTGGGTTCTATAGCCTTACTGGTCGGCAACCAGTCTACCGCAGAAAGCAGTGGCAACCTACTGCGGGATAATCTTCTGCCCAGTCTGTCATGTCTCTTTGGAGACATGATCGCCCAAGCGTGTATCACGTATGGTACTTAACTGACTGACTGAAGCACTTCTAACAGCTGGAAAATAAGATTTAACAACCACATGTTGTCTTTAAACAACAGTAAATACAATAAAAGTACTGCTTTATCCATACATTATTGGAAATTAAAAACAATAATACAATTGTTTCCTGGAATATCGTAGCTAAATCAAAACATTACTATGGGAAAGATAAATGTAATCTATTCCTTTGAGAAAAAACTTGTCTTCTCAAATCATATCAATAATTCTAATTTGCTTAACAAAAAAAGTGATTTATTGACTACATGCTGTCATAAAAAAAAGTACTTACGTAAATTCTTAGACCCATATTGATATAGATTCCCTTATACATTTGCCCCTTTCTTTCTTTCTTTCTTTCTTTCTTTCTTTCTTTCTTTCTCCCGCAATATTAATTTTAACAACTATGAATTAAACCCCTTTTATTTTTGCTTCCTACTTTGTTTAATTTTTAATTTTAATTCTAAATTTTACTCTTTAATTCTTAATTTTTATTTTCATTTTTATTTTATTTTATTTTATTTCATTTCATTTTATTTAAAATCTTAAAATTTTAATTGTTTATCTACATGTAATGTTTGAATATTAAAGTTTTTACGTTTCATGAGTTACGCCCCGACGATTACTTTTGCTTGCATTTTATTATTTTTAATATTTTTTTATTTTAATTTTAGATTTAAATTCTAATCTACATATAATCTTAGAATATTTAATTTTCAATCTTGCTATAAAAAAGCAGTAATTTAACTTTATAAGATTTAATACCCCTGCACATCGAGTGAACTTAAATTCAAATCTATTAAATTGTTAGTTTTAAATATGCACCTGATGATTGCATAACGCATGAAACTCCGAGTCGTGCCATAGACGTAGGATAATAATATATATATATATATATATATATATATATATATTGCTAACATTTATATACGGGGTTGGCAAACAAAATATTGAAAACACCTAGTACCATTACAGCATAATTTAAAAAACACTTGATTAAAATTGTCAAAAGATTGTCATTGTTTATGTTTGCTGATTTAATATTAAAAGTACTTCGTTTTATTTATTTTTTTATTTTTTATTTTTTTTTTTTTTGCTAAAATTGTTTGTTTTTGTTTTGTTTTGTTTTGTTTTACAGACATTACTTAAATAAGTTCATTACAATAAACACTCAGGTTTATTTAAAAACTTTAAGTAATCAGCATCATTGTATGGTTTAGGAACTCTTTCCGGAGTGAAATGCAATCTTTCAGGATGATTATGCACCCATTCATACTGCTAAAGTTGTCGCTGAATGGCACTAGGAACATTCTAGTGAAGTAGAAAATCTTATCTGACAATCACAGTCCCTAGATCTTAAATGTACATTTATGGTTCATTTAAAAAAAACAATTGAAGAGTCGATATCCTCCACCATCATCATTGAAAATATTGGGCACTTTTTTAGCAGAAGAATGGATAAAAAATTTTTGAGTAACATTTAAAACTTTGTAAGAGTCGATCCTAGGCATAATTCAAGCTGTAATTACTGCCAAAGGCCGTCTTACCTCATATAGAAATAAATTTGCTTTAAATTTCAAAGTGTTTTCATTATTTTGTCCGACCCCAGTCTGTCGAAGTAATAAATTACGTGACCTAACTTTTCGAAACAAATTTTTTCTACAGATAAACAAAGAGAAAAACTCCACTAGTAAAACACACTGTCTATTGGTAGGCTGCTTTATCATTGCTTTACTAAACTGGCCAGTAATGATACAGCAGACCAAAACAAAGACAACAACAACGGAGAAACGTATGACACCAAAAACAAAGTATGAGTAAAACAAACGTCCATTAGTATAAAAACACAATCTCCTAATCTCTACTAATCTTATTATATCTCAAAATCGTATTATCTCAGGCCGACCTTTATCTTTTGTGAAGCTGATGTAATCTTCTCTTCTCTGGTCTCTTGTGATGATCCTATCTTTTTAAAAAGTTTTTTGAGTGCCGGCAATCGTGTTCAATAGCAGTTTATTTTTAAAACATCATCATCTAAAAATGATTGCTATCAACTTCTAGGCTTGATCTCAGGAGGCGAAACACTAATACTAAGAGCAACGGATGTCCCCTGGAGGAGGCACCATGCCTTGAGAAAATAAAGTGAACCTCATTTGAAAATCTAAACTTATTTATAAATGAAACTTTATCCCTGTGTGTGTGTGTGTCTGCGTCTGTGTGTCCGTTACCTATAGACTCCGAAACGGCTGAACCAATTTTCTTGAAAATTTACACAGTTGTACTATAAGCGTCTGCAAGTGTTCTTAGCTAGATTTTGTGTCGAGGTACCCCCGATTAATATCGAAAATCGATAATCGAAAAAATCGGATTATAACCCGAAGGAGTGGTCCGATTTTAATCAAATTTGATACACTCATAGACAAAGACATAAGAAACGATATTCAGAAGTTTCAAGGTTGCAGTTCTTACAATAGTGCAGAAAATCGATAATATATATATATATATGAAAGGCGTTTGTGTGTGTGTCTGTTTATCTGCCTATATGTTTGTATTTTTTCAGCCCTTTTATTTTAGTTTTTGCTTCGGGTTTGGCTCTAAGTAGGTATAATTGTAGTTCTTAGTCTCAGCCATGATACCATTTACTCAGAGGACTTATTTAACCTTCAAAATTCAGTTTATGACGAAAAAAACTTATTTGATATCGAAAGCAGGAAATCAAAATTTGACTTACATCCATTCATTTTTCTTTCAGACTAGGGTTTCGTTTTAACTGGAAACAACTATTGCATTTTAGTCTTTCGTGCCAACGTCCAAAGAGTCTGATCTCCAGGACCATGGATTAGTTTTAAAGCTTTTATTATACTCGAGCAAAGCCGGGCTATACTGCTAGTAGTACATAAAATCCATTGCTAAATAAGCATTGAAAACGCTCTACTTTTTTGTATCTGACATTTTATATTATTCTCCATCTTTACAAGAGATGGATCAGGCCGAAAACAGAGTCAGTCAGTCAGTTAAGTGCTATACGTGATACACGCTTGTGCGATCATGTCTCAAAAGTGACATGACACTGGGCAGAAGATTTTCCTGCAGTAGGTTGCCATTGCTTTCTGCGGTAGACTGGTTGCCAACCAAGGCTATAGGACCCAAATCTGTCCTGTTATTGATTGGTTTCTAAGGACAAGTTTCAAATAATGTCTACTGATTCCTGTCATGCCAATCTTTGGTTCGATCCCACAGCTAAAATATACTATGTCAAGTACATTGAGTAGATTAATCCCGCATTCCCTTCTTATTCCATTATTTTAAAAAAAAAGATCCATCTGCTTTGTAAAAATAAAATAAACACCATTTTGTAGAATAGACTACCTCGAGGATGCTTCCCCGATCATTACAATCTTAGCCTCTTCAAATTTAGGAGCAACCATTGTCTTTCCAGCATAACCTAAAAATTCTTATCTCTTAAAATTTACGCAACAACATCATTCAGTAACCCACTACCCCGAGTCTCTCTTGGACCTTGTATTTGGTGAACAATTACTTAAAATGAAAGAAAGCATTTGATGATGTCAGATAGATAGATAGATAGATAGATAGATAGATAGATAGATAGATAGATAGATAGATAGACTATACTATACTATACTATAAACAAAACATTTGGGGGCCCACACTCTGGATTTAATAATTATTTACATACCTGAGAATGTTCTAACAGACACTAGTAAGTGCGACACAGATATCCAAAGGTGTATTGGCATAACCAAGGATGCATTCCAGAAGCTGAGTAGAGTATTGAGAGACAAGAAAATTTCGCTAAAAACAGAGAGTACTGAACTTCTATGTAATGTCTGCCCTTCGATATGGCAGCGAGTGCTAGACAATCTCATCAAAGATGATGAAAAGACTGGAAGCTACCGAAATGTGGTTCTACAGGATGCTGAGGATATCATGAACCGAACATTTGAGCAACGACAAGGTTTTGGAGAAGGTGGAGACGAAAAGGAAACTGATACTTAACATCAGGAAAAAACAGCTGAAGTTTTTGGGACATGTAGTGAGGAAGGAGGACTTGGTGAATCTGATGCTCACGAGACGGATAGAGGTGATGAGAGACAGAGGAAAGCAACACGTGACATAATTGATGGACTTAAGCAGATGGATGGCGAAGCAGGGTTTAGGAAGGGTAAAAGAAGAACTGGTGTTAAGAGCTAGAAAGGATAGGCAAATGTGGAGAGCCATGATCGCTTACTTCCTGAAGAGATACGGCACATAAAGGAAGAAGGTCCATACTTTTTTTTGGTTTAATTAACTTCTAGTAAGCTAGGGAGCTGAAGCATCAGAGCACGTTGTTCAATCGTTTTACATAGACACAGAGAGAGAGAGTTGCCTAAATTTTAAAATTCGCCAGAAGTGCGACACGGAGATCCGAAGGCGAATTGGCATGGCAAAGGACGCGTTCCAGAAGATGAGCAAAATACTAACACACAGGAAAATTCAATAGAAACGAAGAAAAGAGTGCTAGACTGCTACGTGATGTCAGTTCTTCAATACGGCAGTGAATGCTGAACAATATCATCGAAAATGAGGACAAAACTGGAAGCAGCCGAAATGTGGTTCTACAGAAGGATGCTACGGATATCGTGGACTGAGCATGCAAGCAACGATGAGGTGTTGGAAAGAATGGAAACAAGAAGGAAATTGATGCTGAGACATCAGGAAGAGATAACTGAAGTTCCTGGGACACGCAATGAGGAAGGAGAGCCTGGAGAACCTGATACTGACTGGTCAGATAGAAGGAAGGAGAGACAGAGGAAGGCAGCGGATAACATATTTGCAGGGTCTGATCAGGTGGATGACGGAACGGGGGTTGCCAGGAGCAACAGGAGCAAACATACTAAGAGCCACAAGGGATAGGGAGACATGGAAAACCATGATCGCCTACGTCCTGAAGGAACAGGGCACATAGAAGAAGAAGAAGAAGAAGAAGAAGAAGAAGGTTAACATTAACAAGCGTGGGAAATGAGACAAAAAGAGAGGAAAATGTAAAAAAAAAATTATGCAGTACTGTATCGAATTAATCATCATCATCATCAATATTATTATTATTGTTATGATCATCATCATTATATTTAGTGTCATTATTATTATTATTTTGTCTACGGCTATATCGCGTTGAATAGACCGGTTCCCATCTGATCACCGACGTTAAGCAATATCGAGCCTGGTCAGTACTTAAATGGGTGACCATTTGGGAATACCAGGTGCTCTAAACGTAAGGACCAAGATTGGCCCTCCAGGTTTGGGTGTTGGGTGCAGGGCTAACAACCCTGCACCGTAAAAAAACAGTTTGTTACAGAAACAGCAACAAAAAGTTGCTGCCCTATGCACCATTGTGTGTGATGGATAAATGATGATTATTATTGTTGTTATTACTATTATTGTTAGCATCATCATCATAATTAATATTATTATTCTTATTTATATAGTGATAATCATCATCATCATAATCATTATTATTATTATAGTTATTATTATTGCTATCATCATCATTATCATCATGATTATTATTAATATTAATATTATTTTTGTTATTTTTATTGTAAAAATCATGATCCTCATAATCATTATTATTATTGTTGTTAATATTGTTATCATCATCATCATTATAGTTATTGTTGTTATTATTATTGTTATTTTATCATCATCATATTCATTATTATTATTATAGTTAGTATCATTATTGTAAGCATGAGCATCATCATCATCATTTTTCTTAATATTAATATTATTGTTATTTTTATTGTGATAATCATCATCACTATAATCGTTAATATTATTGTTATAGTTATCGTTATTATTATTGTTATTATTATCATCATTTTAATTATAATCATTAGTGTTATTATTATCATTATAGTTATTGTCAATGTTTTTGTTGTTGTTATCATCATCATAATCATCATCATCTTCATTATTATTATTATTATTATTATTATTATTATTATTATTATTATTATTATTATTAAATATATGATATTATTATTGAATATATGATAATAACCCTCAGGAAGATAATATCCCTCTGACCCCAAGTGAACTCGTGAATAATTTCTAAAAAAAACGTGTGTAACTTTCGATTTCGAGGTAATTCTTCATATTCCTGAAGGCATATAACATATATATATATATATATATATATATATATATATATATATATCATATCTATATATATATATATATATATATATATATATTCTTATCATATATATATATATATATATATATATTCTTATCATATATATATATATATATATATATATTCTTATCATATATATATATATATTCTTATCATATATATATATATATTCTTATCATATATATATATATATATTCTTATCATATATATATATATATTCTTATATATATATATATATTCTTATCATATATATATATATATTCTTATCATATATATATATATATATATATATATATATATTCTTATCATATATATATATATATATATTCTTATCATATATATATATATTCTTATCATATATATATATATATATTCTTATCATATATATATATATATATTCTTATCATATATATATATATATATATATATATTCTTATCATATATATATATATATATTCTTATCATATATATATATATATATATATATTCTTATCATATATATATATATATTCTTATCATATATATATATACATATTCTTATCATATATATATATATATATTCTTATCATATATATATATATTCGTATCATATATATATATATATATATATATTCTTATCATATATATATATATATATTCTTATCATATATATATATATATATATTCTTATCATATATATATATGTATATATATATATATATTCTTATCATTCATATATATATATATATATATATATATATATATATATATACGGTGGTATTCTACTGCAGCATGAAATCATTATGTTTTAAAATTAAACTCTCTAGATCACAATAATATTTTATAAAAGTTAATGGGAGAATCATTTCGCATTATGAATTCAATGTAAATACGCCTGCCTACCCAAATAGACTCATGCTAGAGGCTGATGTGCGACTGGCGCGATGGCTTGCCGCCCTGAATTAGAATCCGGGTGATCCGTACTCTCTTCAGCCGAAAATAATTTAATTCGTAACGCGCAGTGAGATTTTTTTTGTATGTCTGTGTGTATTTTTTCATATATTAATATCACTTATGTACTCCAGCGAAGAATTTCATTTTTTGTTTTATTTTTAGAAATTATTTCGAATGAGCACATTTTGTTTTGATTTCCGAAAAGGTATCAATTGTAATTGAATTTGCATTATAAACTGGATTCTTTAATAGCCTTTTATAAAATATATTCGTGATCTGAAGAGCTTAACCAATATTTATTTCAAAAGAAATCTGAAAACATTGATGATTTTTATCCTATTGTCTATCGTACAATTCCTCCATATAATATATATATATATATATATATATATATATATATATATATATTGAGTGATTGATTGATTGATTGATTGATTGATTGATAATACTTGGTTTTTGGTCCTAATAGGGTTAGACCTGTACACATTTGTATTAAAAATTGTTCTATACAATTATATTTTAGAGCTTTTGAATATTTTTCATTTAATTAATGATTTAATATTTTACATATATATATATAAAGCCTAGAGAGCCAGACAACCTACCTCGGTTTCACCTAAACAGATAGTCATGGAAAGCTGGCCAACATTCCCTGACGATCCGTTTTGGTGTAACCGAGGTAGGTTGTCTGGCTCTCTAGGCTTTCTTTATTTATTTATTCTGCTCTACCTAAGTCTTGAGTGCTTTTTTGTTAGTTGATTGCTCGTGTCGGGTTTTTTCCTTTAGGCTACGTGCTGACTTGGTCCGAACTCTTTTGACTGATATTCTTGAATTTAGCTCTTTCTTTTTAGAGCCATTTTTCCCTTCTTCGTAGATTCGTGGAAGGTTTTTCGACACGAGTATAGTTATTATCACTTTTCGGATTTCAATCATGGGTTAAAAGCAATCAGAGCCTAACCGTACTGATGAGCTGTGATACAGCGAAACAGATCTGTCTGCGAATGACTATTTACGCTCCCACACCCTGATTGAGCACTCTGGAAGAATAGTAGATTTTGAAAAACAGTAGCTACCCTGGCATGTATGTATTGCTCATTCACTAATGAATTAGAGCACTCTGGCTATTGGGCGTGTATAATGATAATATACATGCTAAAAGGTATGCCTTCTTCTACCGAGCGCCCATAGCCCAGAGGTAGAATCTAACCGTACTGATGAGCTGTGATACAGCGAAACAGATCTGTCTGCGGATTATTATATATATATTGATTGCTTTTTGGTCATAATAAGATTAGATCAATGCACATTTGTATTAAAAAGAGTTCAATACAATTGTATTGTAGAACTTTTAAATATTTTTGATTTGTAAATGAGTTATTACGCGACCACCATGAGTGGTGTCTTCTTCATTGCAAATGGCCTGAAGACACCACTCATGATAAAAACCTAGGTCGCGTAATAAATCGTTTACAAATGTAATATATATATATATATATATATATATATATATAACATAGTGATGATCAACGTATACTGTCTTAATATGTATAGGAAAGAATATTAATAAAATGTTTTGAATTTAAAAATGTACTTTATATATATATATATATAGTAATTTGTCCCACAGATTAACTGAAAACACATATAAAAAAAAGTAAGCTGTATGTGAGGAAAAAATATAATGAATTTCTTACATATTTGGCGGGACACGATGATATCTTTTATGATTCCGTTCGCTAGAAACAAAGACAAATTCGCCACAGATAAAGAAAACTACTGAGGCAACAGACGTATGGATTCAAGGGGATTCTGAGATTATAATGGACGGATACCTAAGCAACAAGGAAGTTTAAGCAAATATATTACAAAAAAATGAACAATTATTCATAAATACAGAAAGAAATGTGTCTGGGACACATTTTAAGAAAAGAAGACCTAGAAAATTTAACCCGCACAAGATATATTGATGGTAAGAGGAATAGAACAGAGTAGTGGATCATATGCGGATGTGAGTGCAGTGGATATCGACTCGGAACGAGAGACCGGAGTTCCGAGTTCGAATACCAGTTGAATTCCTTGCATTCATTTACTCACAAATACCCTTGGGAAAGGTATTAATCTGTCTCTTCTCTCCAGTTATGGGTTAAATAATAAGACTGGAAACCAGTCTACGGCGGAAAGTAATGTCAATCTACTGCGGGATGCACAGTCAGTCATGTCTCGAAAGAGACATGATCGTCCAAACTGTGTCTCACGTATGACACTTAACTGAGTGGATCATATATCTCATGACCTTGTGCAAATAGATGTCAGCACAGGAAAGGGGATAGTGAAAAGATTAACTCTGCTAACAGCGGCGAAGGAAAGTTGTGGAGAATAATGATTAATGAGAATCCGAAGAACTTGGCACATAGAAGATGATTAAGGACACATTGATATTGTACTAATCATATTTTTCCTTTTCAGTAAATAAAAATTATATAACAAATGTCCAAATATTTTATTTATCCAAGTGCTTTCAGCTATACTTTTACCAACTATCAAGGATGAATTTTATGTTTTATGCATGTATTTAGAATTATAGAAATGTTTTATTTTCAAAATAAGGGCAGCGCATTGCGGCCATGTTCTTAGTTAATGTCACTGAGTGTTGATTTTTCTTATAAGATTACATGAAAAATTATATAAAAAAACTTAACCACAGCACCTTTTCTTTGATTTTTAACAGAACTTGCATAAACAAGGATTGCTGCCTAAATACACAATTTTTTAATTATATATACATACACACACACACACACACACACACACACACAACACACACAGATATATATATATATATATATATATATATATATATGTAAGAAAAAATAGGAATAGGAATATCACTGGTACACATCCACTTCCCTTTCAACCAGATGACTAGTAGTAAATTGGGGAAAACATTCCTCGCATCAATTAGGAAACAGTTTCCGGAAAAATTCCACTAAGATCTTTAATAAAAACACTATTAATTTAAGTTACACCTGTATGTACAATCTAAAAAAAATATAAAAAATCACAATAATTATATTTTAAAAAACTTCAACAAAATCAATAAAAACAATCTGATAACAGAAAACAACCATTTAGACAAGAAAAAATCTAATTGTAAAAACCCCATACAATGTCCGTTAGAAAACAGGTGCTTAACGGAATCAATAGTCTATCAATGCGAAATATCTTCAAAAGAAAACCCAAATAATATAAAAAAATTATATAGGGAGTACTAAAAACACTCTAAAACAGCAGATTTACCAGTACATCTCTTCATTTATTAATAAGAAGTACAAAAATAGAACATCCTATTGAAATATCATTGGTACCCAAAAAAAAAATTTCAAAAAACACCCACAATAAAGTGGAAAATCCTAAAAGAAGCTAAAACATATAAGTCCTTAAATCAACCATGTTCATTATGTTTATACGAAAAACTATTTATTATTAAATCGCTTAAGAATAAAAAATCTATTAATTAAACGCAATGAGATGAATGCCATATATAGGCATTGCAAATTATTCACATTAGAAAATAAATAAAATCTAAATTAAATAACATGCATATAACCAACAAGTGCTTAAAAAAAATAATTACTGACAAACTATACAAAAATAAATTGGAGCATTAAATTATTTTTAAAAATAAATCTTTCTTAATAAAAAAAAAACTTTACAACAAATAAATTGATAGACTAAAAATCATAAATTAGTGAAAAATATAGAATTGGTGCTGAATAAGAATATCACAACAAAGGCAATAAAACTGAAGGGAGAAGAGAGAAAAAATTGGAAAATGATAAGATCAGACTAAAGGCAGGTTAACATCTTGACCGTTAAGTAGGGAAAAGAAACAAGGAAAAAAGGTATGATGAGGGAGGTAAAAAGAAAACGGAAAAAAAGAGAAAAAGTTGGTTAGTATGTATTATTTGGGGCCAAATTCCAAAATGAATCTCCACTCTGATTAGCCAAAAGAAACACACATGTACATATTTCTATCTTCCCACACACATACACAGCAAACCAAAGGTTTTTGTCATTTAAATGTAAATCATCTGAACAACCAACAGTAACATTGCCTGATGATGAGAATCTTTCTCAAAACATAGAAATATATATATATATATATATATATATATACGTTTTTATCCTTGATGTTGAATACTTTCATTCATAAGTATCGCATGCCTTACTTTCATTCACAATGCCTTATATATATATATATATATATATATATATATATATATATATATATATATATATACTGCATGAAACTACAGACGTAAATAATATGTATATTTATTAATATATGTGTATGTGTGCGTGTGTGTGTGTGCGTGTGTGTGTGAAATGTGCATATATATATATATATATATATATATATATATATATATATATATATGCAATTTGTTATATATATATTATATTATTTATATATTATATATGCGCGATAGTCATTTTAAAAACGCTCAATATCAGTGATAGAGCTAACATACTCAGTTGCGTTGGTTGGTTGGTTGGTTGGTTGGTTGGTTGGTTGGTTGGTTGGTTGGTCATATATATATATATATATATTGACATAAAATTTTATTTGTCTATTCATTTTTGTTTAAGTTCTCCGAATGCGGAAAATGATTTCAGCTATTTTTCTCTTCATATTTCGATTTTGTATTCAATCACTATTTTTAATATTTATTTACTTTAATTCTTTTGTTCGCTTCACTTTTTCAAAACCAAGATCCTTATCTTTACAACTCAAAAGTAAATAATTTTTCATCCCTCCCAATCTCAGCATTCACTGTTTCACTTCGATATTTACTTCAGTTTGATATATTTCTTACTTTCTTCACAATGTTTGGTTTCACTCTATTTTGAATTGGTCGATTGTTCTGGCGTCGGGGGCTTTTAACTACGCGAATTCTTCGAAGATGTCTAAGAAGCACACTGTGAGCTAACGGTTATCAAATAAAAAAAAAGTTACCAGTTTCTAATTTAGATTTATTACGCTGAATAATGTGCGTTGTGGTGCATTGGATATCGGCTCGGAACGTGAAATCGGGGAGCCGAGTACGAATTTCAGTTGAATTCATTGCATTCACTTACGCGCAAATACCTTTGGGTAAGTTATTAATCCGTCTCTACCCTCCAGTTATGAGTTAAATAACAAGGTACATTGGGTTCTATAGCATTGACTGGCAACCAGTTTACTGCAGAAAGCAATGGCAACCTAAAGTGGGATAATCTTCTGTCCAGTCAGTCATGTCTCATTCAAGACCTGATCACCCAAGCGTGTTTCGTGGATGGCATTTAACTAACTGACTGACGCTGAAGAAAGGTACAAATCCACTTCGCCCTACGCTTTGCGGAATGATAAATTCATAAAGTCTCAGGCCTCTCCTCAAAACTAAACAACTCTAGTCAATAGTTTTCAAATCAGTGATTGTACAAACCCTTCTTACCGTTTGATCATCTTTCTCATCATTATCATTCTCCCTTTTGTATGTGCGCAAATCGCGTATGTTTAGAATTCAGTCAAAAACTAAAATCCCACTCACTCCCCTGGTTCTCCCCTGCCTGCTTGGCTGCCATCGCCCACCGAAATAACTTCTTTCGGCTTTACCGGAGTCACGCGCCGGACCATAACAGGCGCCTTTTTTACCTCGGCTCGCAATGAGTGCAAGAGGATACTTAAAGGAGTTGAGGAGCTGATGTTTACAGCCAGAATGAAGCAGCGCATAGCATCCCGTAAGTTCGGCTCCAAAGACTACTGGAGGCTCTGTAAAAGCGTGCTGAACAGCAGCTAGTCCCCAATTCCCCACTCTAATCAACAAACTTGAGGTCCTCACCACTTCAAGAGACAAGGCTGAGTGCTTCGCTCCTAGATTCTTCACCAGCTCGACACTGGATTCGTCTGGAATATCTGTAATTGACTTCCCATCCCGAACCCAGGCCCAACTGACTGACATTCTCCTTACTCCCTCGATGGTCTCCAAAATAATTTCAAAGTTTGACTCCCATAAAGCGAGCGGTGGCGACGGAATACCAATCATTGTCTTAGAGAAATGTGCTCCTGAACTCTCCTCTGTACTCTCTAAACTCTATAACTACTGCCTCTCTGCTCTTGCTTTCCTGCCTGCTGGAAATCCTCCATTTTTTTCTCCTATGTAAACCCGTGCCCAATAGTGGCAGTAAAATACCTTGCTTGGGGCGACACGATTATGAAGAACTCCTGCAAACACCACTAAGGCGTAAGGGCGCACAACCCTAAACAAGACAAGACATTGCCGCTTTGTTTTCTCTAAATGGTAAGTTTATTTAAGGGAAGAGATTGCTATGGCCATTCTCATCTACGCCAGAACATCCCATCCCTTCTCTCTCTAAACAACGTTTACCTTTTTAGTATACCTCCTCGTCACTGCTCTGCCAACATTTCACAGAAACTTTCTACGCTGGAACATCCCATGCCTTCTCTCTCTAAACAACGTTTACCTTTTTAGTAGTCCTCCTCGTCACTGCTCTGCCAACATTTCACAGAAACTTTCGACGCTGGAACATCCCATCCCTTCTCCCTCTAAACAACTTTTACCTTTTTAGTAGTCCTCCTCGTCACTGCTCTGCCAACATTTCACAGAAACTTTCTACGCTGGAACATCCCATCCCTTCTATCTCTAAACAACGTTTACCTTTTTAGTAGTCCTCCTCGTCACTGCTCTGCCAACATTTCACAGAAACTTTCTACGCTGGAACATCCCATACCTTCTCTCTCTAAACAACGTTTACATTTTTAGTAGTCCTCCTCGTCACTGCTCTGCAAACATTTCACAGAAACTTTCTACGCTGGAACATCCCATCCCTTCTCTCTCTAAACAACGT
The DNA here is from genome assembly GCA_037127315.1 of Ascarosepion bandense. Lineage (NCBI taxonomy): Eukaryota > Metazoa > Mollusca > Cephalopoda > Sepiida > Sepiidae > Ascarosepion > Ascarosepion bandense. The sequence continues at coordinate 520,632 of JBBBDQ010001080.1, forward strand.
TTACCTTTTTAGTAGTCCTCCTCGTCACTGCTCTGCCAACATTTCACAGAAATTTTCTACGCTGGAACATCCCATACCTTCTCTCTCTAAACAACGTTTACATTTTTAGTAGTCCTCCTCGTCACTGCTCTGCCAACATTTCACAGAAACTTTCTACGTTAGAACATCCCATACCATCTCTCTCGAAACAACGTTTACCTTTTAGTAGTCCTCATCGTCACTGCTCTGCCAACATTTCACAAAAACTTTCTACGTTAGAACATCCCATCCCTTCTCTCTCTAAACAACGTTTACCTTTTTAGTAGTCCTCCTCGTCACTGCTCTGCCAACATTTCACAGAAACTTTCTACCCCGGAACATCCCTTCCCTTCTCCCTCTAAACATCGTTTGCCTTTTTAGTAGTCCTCCTCGTCTCTGCTCTGCCAACATTTCACAGAAACTTTCTACGCTGGAGCATCCCATCACTTCTCTCTCTAAACAACGTTTGCTTTTTAGTAGTCCTCCTCGTCACTGCTCTCTGCCAACATTTCACAAGAGCTTTCTACGTTAGAACATCCCATGCCTTCTCTCTCTAAACAACGTTTACCTTTTTAGTAGTCCTCCTCGTCACTGCTCTGCCAACATTTCACAGAAACTTTCCGCTGGAACATCCCATCCCTTCTCCTCCAAACATCGTTTGCCTTTTTAGTAGTCCTCCTCGTCTCTGCTCTGCCAACATTTCACAGAAACTTTCTACGCTGGAACATCCCATACCTTCTCTCTCTAAACAACGTTTACCTTTTTAGTAGTCCTCCTCGTCTCTGCTCTGCCAACATTTTCCACAGAAACTTTCTACGCTGGAACATCCCCTGCCTTCTCCCTCTAAACATCGTTTACCTTTTTAGTAGTCCTCCTCGTCTCTGCTCTGCCAACATTCCACAGAAACTTTCTACGCTGGAACATCCATCCCTTCTCTCTCTAAACAACGTTTACCTTTTAGTAGTCCTCTCGTCTCTGCTCTGCCAACATTTCACAGAAACTTTCTACGTTAGAACACCCCATACCTTCTCTCTCTAAACAACGTTTACCTTTTTAGTAGTCCTCCTCGTCACTGCTCTGCCAACATTTCACAGAAACTTTCTACGTTAGAACATCCCATACCTTCTCTCTCTAAACAACTTTTACCTTTTTACTAGTCCTCCTCGTCTCTGCTCTGCCAACATTTCACAGAAACTTTCTGCGTTAGAACATCCCATCCCCTTCTCCCTCTAAACAACGTTTACCTTTTTAGTAGTCCTCCTCGTCACTGCTCTGCCAACATTTCACAGAAACTTTCTACCCCGGAACATCCCTTCACTTCTCCTCTAAACATCGTTTGCCTTTTTAGTAGTCCTCCTCGTCTCTGCTCTGCCAACATTTCACAGAAACTTTCTACGCTGGAACATCCCCATGCCTTCTCTCTCTAAACAACGTTTACCTTTTTAGTATACCTCTCGTCGCTGCTCTGCCAACATTTCACAGAAACTTTCTACGCTGGAACATCCCATGCCTTCTCTCTCTAAACAACTTTTACCTTTTTAGTAGTCCTCCTCGTCTCTGCTCTGCCAACATTTCACGAAACTTTCTACGTTAGACTTGTCCCATCCCTTCTCTCTCTAAACAACTTTTACCTTTTTAGTAGTCCTCCTCGTCTCTGCTCTGCCAACATTTCACCGAAACTTTCTACGTTAGAACATCCCATGCCTTCTCTCTCTAAACAACTTTTACCTTTTTAGTAGTCCTCCTCGTCTCTACTCTGCCAACATTTCACAGAAACTTTCTACGCTGGAACATCCCATCCCCTTCTCTCTCTAAACAACGTTTACCTTTTAGTAGTCCTCCTCGTCACTGCTCTGTAACATTTCACAGAAACTTTCTACGTTAGAACATCCCATCCCTTCTCTCTCTAAACAACGTTTACCTTTCCCAAAAGTAGTCCTCCTCGTCACTGCTCTGCCAACATTTCACAGAAACTTTCTACCCGGAACATCCCTTCCCTTCTCCCTCTAAACATCGTTTGCCTTTTAGTAGTCCTCCTCGTCTCTGCTCTGCCAACATTTCACAGAAACTTTCTACGCTGGAACATCCCATCACTTCTCTCTCTAATAACGTTTACCTTTTTAGTAGTCCTCCTCGTCACTGCTCTGCCAACATTTCACAAGAGCTTTCTACGTTAGAACATCCCATGCCTTCTCTCTCTAAACAACATTTACCTTTTTAGTAGTCCTCCTCGTCACTGCTCTGCCAACATTTCACAGAAACTTTCTACGCTGGAACATCCCATCCTTCTCCCTCCAAACATCGTTTGCCTTTTTAGTAGTCCTCCCTCGTCTCTGCTCTGCCAACATTTCACAGAAACTTTCTACGCTGGAACATCCCATACCTTCTCCCTCTAAACATCGTTTACCTTTTTAGTAGTCCTCCTCGTCTCTGCTCTGCCAACATTTCACAGAAACTTTCTACGCTGGATTATCCCATCCCTTCTCTCTCTAAACAACGTTTGCCTTTTTAGTAGTCCTCCTCGTCTCTGCTCTGCCAACATTTCACAGAAACTTTCTACGTTTAGAACACCCATACCTTCTCTCTCTAAACAACGTTTACCTTTTTAGTAGTCCTCCTCGTCACTGCTCTGCCAACATTTCACAGAAACTTTCTACGTTAGAACATCCCATACCTTCTCTCTCTAAACAACTTTACCTTTTACTAGTCCTCCTCGTCTCTGCTCTGCCAACATTTCACGAAACTTTCTACGTTAGAACATCCCATCCCCTTCTCCCTCTAAACAACGTTTACGCTTTTTTTTTAGTAGTCCTCCTCGTCACTGCTCTGCAACATTTCCTGAAACTTTCTACCCCGGAACATCCCTTCACTTCTCCCTCTAAACATCGTTTGCCTTTTTAGTAGTCCTCCTCGTCTCTGCTCTGCCAACATTTCACAGAAACTTTCTACGCTGGAACATCCCATGCCTTCCTCTCTCTAAACAACGTTTACCTTTTAGTATACCTCCTCGTCACTGCTCTGTAACATTTCACAGAAACTTTCTACGCTGGAACATCCCATGCCTTCTCTCTCTAAACAACGTTTACGCTTTTTAGTAGTCCTCCTCGTCACTGCTCTGCCAACATTTCACAGAAACTTTCTACGCTGGAACATCCCATGCCTTCTCTCTCTAAACAACTTTTACCTTTTTAGTAGTCCTCCTCGTCTCTGCTCTGCCAACATTTCACAGGAAAACTTTCTACGTTAGAACATCCCATCCCTTCTCCTCTAAACAACTTTTACCTTTTTAGTAGTCCTCCTCGTCTCTGCTCTGCCAACATTTCACAGAAACTTTCTACGTTAGAACATCCCATGCCTTCTCTCTCTAAACAACTTTTACCTTTGCGTGAGTCCTCCTCGTCTCTGCTCTGCCAACATTTCACAGAAACTTTCTACGCTGGAACATCCCATGCCTTCTCTCTCTAAGCAACGTTTACCTTTTTAGTAGTCCTCCTCGTCACTGCTCTGCCAACATTTCACAGAAACTTTCTACGTTAGAACATCCCATCCCTTCTCTCTCTAAACAACTTTTACCTTTTTAGTAGTCCTCCTCGTCACTGCTCTGCCAACATTTCACGAAATTTTTTTACGCTGGAACATCCCATGCCTTCTCTCTCTAAACAACGTTTACCTTTTTAGTAGTCCTCCTCGTCACTGCTCTGCCAACATTTCACAGAAATTTTCTACGCTGGAACATCCCATGCCTTCTCTCTCTAAACAACGTTTACCTTTTTAGTAGTCCTCTTCGTCACTGCTCTGCCAACATTTCACAGAAACTTTCTACGTTAGAACATCCCATACCTTCTGTCTCTAAACAACTTTTACCTTTTTACTAGTCCTCCTCGTCTCTGCTCTGCCAACATTTCACAGAAACTTTCTACGTTAGAACATCCCATCCCTTCTCCCTCTAAACAACGTTTACCTTTTTAGTAGTCCTCCTCGTCACTGCTCTGCCAACATTTCACAGAAACTTTCTACCCCGGAACATCCCTTCACTTCTCCCTCTAAACATCGTTTGCCTTTTTAGTAGTCCTCCTCGTCTCTGCTCTGCCAACATTTCACAGAAACTTTCTACGCTGGAACATCCCATCGCTTCTCTCTCTAAACAACGTTTACCTTTTTAGTAGTCCTCATCGTCACTGCTCTGCCAACATTTCACAGAAACTTTCTACGCTGGAACATCCCATCCCTTCTCTCTCTAAACAACGTTTACCTTTTTAGTATACCTCCTCGTCACTGCTCTGCCAACATTTCACAGAAACTTTCTACGCTGGAACATCCCATCCCTTCTCTCTCTAAACAACGTTTACCTTTTTAGTAGTCCTCCTCGTCACTGCTCTGCCAACATTTCACAGAAACTTTCTACGTTAGAACATCCCATACCTTCTCTCTCTAAACAACGTTTACCTTTTTCGTAGTCCTCATCGTCACTGCTCTGCCAACATTTCACAGAAACTGTCTACGTTAAAACATCCCATACCTTCCTCTCTCTAAACAACTTTTACCTTTTTAGTAGTCCTCCTCGTCTCTGCTCTGCCAACATTTCACAGAAACTTTCTACGCTGGAACATCCCATGCCTTCTCTCTCTAAACAACGTTTACCTGTTTAGTATACCTCCTCGTCACTGCTCTGCCAACATTTCACAGAAACTTTCTACGCTGGAACATCCCATCCCTTCCCTCTCTCTAAACAACGTTTACCTTTTTAGTAGTCCTCCTCGTCACTGCTCTGCCAACATTTCACAGAAACTTTCTACGCTGGAACATCCCATCCCTTCTCTCTCTAAACAACGTTTACCATTTTAGTATACCTCCTCGTCACTGCTCTGCCAACATTTCACAGAAACTTTCTACGCTGGAACATCCCATCCCTTCTCTCTCTAAACAACGTTTACCTTTTTAGTAGTCCTCCTCGTCACTGCTCTGCCAACATTTCACAGAAACTTTCTACGCTGGAACATCCCATCCCTTCTCTCTCTAAACAACGTTTACCTTTTTAGTAGTCCTCCTCGTCACTGCTCTGCCAACATTTCACAGAAACTTTCTACGTTAGAACATCCCATCCCTTCTCTCTCTAAACAACGTTTACATTTTTAGTAGTCCTCTTCGTCACTGCTCTGCCAACATTTCACAGAAACTTTCTACGCTGGAACATCCCATCCCTTCTATCTCTAAACAACGTTTACCTTTTTAGTAGTCCTCCACGTCACTGCTCTGCCAACATTTCACAGAAACTTTCTACGCTGGAACATCCCATACCTTCTCTCTCTAAACAACGTTTACATTTTTAGTAGTCCTCCTCGTCACTGCTCTGCCAACATTTCACAGAAACTTTCTACGTTAGAACATCCCATACCATCTCTCTCGAAACAACGTTTACCTTTTTAGTAGTCCTCATCGTCACTGCTCTGCCAACATTTCACAGAAACTTTCTACGTTAGAACATCCCATCCCTTCTCTCTCTAAACAACTTTTACCTTTTTAGTAGTCCTCCTCGTCTCTGCTCTGCCAACATTTCACAGAAACTTTCTACGTTAGAACATCCCATGCCTTCTCTCTCTAAACAACTTTTACCTTTTTAGTAGTCCTCCTCGTCTCTGCTCTGCCAACATTTCACAGAAACTTTCTACGTTAGAACATCCCATACCTTCTCTCTCTAAACAACTTTTACCTTTTTAGTAGTCCTCCTCGTCACTGCTCTGCCAACATTTCACAGAAACTTTCTACGCTGGAACATCCCATCCTTCTCTCTCTAAACAACGTTTACCTTTTTAGTAGTCCTCATCGTCACTGCTCTGCCAACATTTCACAGAAACTTTCTACCCCGGAACATCCCTTCACTTCTCCCTCTAAACATCGTTTGCCTTTTTAGTAGTCCTCCTCGTCTCTGCTCTGCCAACATTTCACAGAAACTTTCTACGCTGGAACATCCCATGCCTTCTCTCTCTAAACAACGTTTACCTTTTTAGTATACCTCCTCGTCACTGCTCTGCCAACATTTCACAGAAACTTTCTATGCTGGAACATCCCATGCCTTCTCTCTCTAAACAACGTTTACCTTTTTAGTAGTCCTCCTCGTCACTGCTCTGCCAACATTTCACAGAAACTTTCTACGTTAGAACATCCCATACCTTCTCTCTCTAAACAACTTTTACCTTTTTACTAGTCCTCCTCGTCTCTGCTCTGCCAACATTTCACAGAAACTTTCTACGTTAGAACATCCCATCCCTTCTCCCTCTAAACAACGTTTACCTTTTTAGTAGTCCTCCTCGTCACTGCTCTGCCAACATTTCACAGAAACTTTCTACCCCGGAACATCCCTTCACTTCTCCCTCTAAACATCGTTTGCCTTTTTAGTAGTCCTCCTCGTCTCTGCTCTGCCAACATTTCACAGAAACTTTCTACGCTGGAACATCCCATGCCTTCTCTCTCTAAACAACGTTTACCTTTTTAGTATACCTCCTCGTCACTGCTCTGCCAACATTTCACAGAAACTTTCTACGCTGTAACATCCCATGCCTTCTCTCTCTAAACAACGTTTACCTTTTTAGTAGTCCTCCTCGTCACTGCTCTGCCAACATTTCACAGAAACTTTCTACGCTGGAACATCCCATGCCTTCTCTCTCTAAACAACTTTTACCTTTTTAGTAGTCCTCCTCGTCTCTGCTCTGCCAACATTTCACAGAAACTTTCTACGTTAGAACATCCCATCCCTTCTCTCTCTAAACAACTTTTACCTTTTTAGTAGTCCTCCTCGTCTCTGCTCTGCCAACATTTCACAGAAACTTTCTACGTTAGAACATCCCATGCCTTCTCTCTCTAAACAACTTTTACCTTTTTAGTAGTCCTCCTCGTCTCTGCTCTGCCAACATTTCACAGAAACTTTCTACGCTGGAACATCCCATGCCTTCTCTCTCTAAACAACGTTTACCTTTTTAGTAGTCCTCCTCGTCACTGCTCTGCCAACATTTCACAGAAACTTTCTACGTTAGAACATCCCATCCCTTCTCTCTCTAAACAACTTTTACCTTTTTAGTAGTCCTCCTCGTCACTGCTCTGCCAACATTTCACAGAAATTTTTTACGCTGGAACATCCCATGCCTTCTCTCTCTAAACAACGTTTACCTTTTTAGTAGTCCTCCTCGTCACTGCTCTGCCAACATTTCACAGAAATTTTCTACGCTGGAACATCCCATGCCTTCTCTCTCTAAACAACGTTTACCTTTTTAGTAGTCCTCTTCGTCACTGCTCTGCCAACATTTCACAGAAACTTTCTACGTTAGAACATCCCATACCTTCTCTCTCTAAACAACTTTTACCTTTTTACTAGTCCTCCTCGTCTCTGCTCTGCCAACATTTCACAGAAACTTTCTACGTTAGAACATCCCATCCCTTCTCCCTCTAAACAACGTTTACCTTTTTAGTAGTCCTCCTCGTCACTGCTCTGCCAACATTTCACAGAAACTTTCTACCCCGGAACATCCCTTCACTTCTCCCTCTAAACATCGTTTGCCTTTTTAGTAGTCCTCCTCGTCTCTGCTCTGCCAACATTTCACAGAAACTTTCTACGCTGGAACATCCCATGCCTTCTCTCTCTAAACAACGTTTACCTTTTTAGTATACCTCCTCGTCACTGCTCTGCCAACATTTCACAGAAACTTTCTATGCTGGAACATCCCATGCCTTCTCTCTCTAAACAACGTTTACCTTTTTAGTAGTCCTCCTCGTCACTGCTCTGCCAACATTTCACAGAAACTTTCTACGCTGGAACATCCCATGCCTTCTCTCTCTAAACAACTTTTACCTTTTTAGTAGTCCTCCTCGTCTCTGCTCTGCCAACATTTCACAGAAACTTTCTACGTTAGAACATCCCATCCCTTCTCTCTCTAAACAACGTTTACCTTTTTAGTAGTCCTCCTCGTCTCTGCTCTGCCAACATTTCACAGAAACTTTCTACGTTAGAACATCCCATGCCTTCTCTCTCTAAACAACTTTTACCTTTTTAGTAGTCCTCCTCGTCACTGCTCTGCCAACATTTCACAGAAATTTTCTACGCTGGAACATCCCATCCCTTCTCTCTCTAAACAACTTTTACCTTTTTAGTAGTCCTCCTCGTCACTGCTCTGCCAACATTTCACAGAAATTTTCTACGCTGGAACATCCCATCCCTTCTCTCTCTAAACAACTTTTACCTTTTTAGTAGTCCTCCTCGTCACTGCTCTGCCAACATTTCACAGAAACTTTCTACGCTGGAACATCCCATCCCTTCTCTCTCTAAACAACGTTTACCTTTTTAGTAGTCCTCATCGTCACTGCTCTGCCAACATTTCACAGAAACTTTCTACGCTGGAACATCCCATCCCTTCTCTCTCTAAACAACGTTTACCTTTTTAGTAGTCCTCATCGTCACTGCTCTGCCAACATTTCACAGAAACTTTCTACGCTGGAACATCCCATCCCTTCTCTCTCTAAACAACGTTTACCTTTTTAGTAGTCCTCATCGTCACTGCTCTGCCAACATTTCACAGAAACTTTCTACGCTGGAACATCCCATCCCTTCTCTCTCTAAACATCGTTTGCCTTTTTAGTAGTCCTCCTCGTCTCTGCTCTGCCAACATTTCACAGAAACTTTCTACGCTGGAACATCCCATACCTTCTCCCTCTAAACAGCGTTTGCCTATTTACTATTCCTCCTTTTCTCTGCTCTGCCAACATTTCACAGAAACTTTCTACGTTAGAACATCCCATACCTTCTCTCTCTAAACAACGTTTACCACCTTTTTAGTAGTCCTCCTCGTCTGTGCTCTGCCAACATTTTACAGAAACTTTCTACCCCGGAACATCCCTTCCCTTCTCCCTCTAAACATCGTTTGCCTTTTTAGTAGTCCTCCTCGTCTCTGCTTTGCCAACATTTCACAGAAACTTTCTACGCTGGAACATCCCATACCTTCTCCCTCTAAACAGCGTTTGCCTATTTACTATTCCTCCTTTTCTCTGCTCTGCCAACATTTCACAGAAACTTTCTACGTTAGAACATCCCATACCTTCTCTCTCTAAACAACGTTTACCTGTTAATAGTCCTCCTCGTCTCTGCTCTGCCAACATTTTACAGAAACTTTCTACGCTGGAACATCCCATCCCTTCTCCCTCTAAACAGCGTTTGCCTATTTACTATTCCTCCTTTTCTCTGCTCTGCCAACATTTCACATAAACTTTCTACGTTAGAACATCCCATACCTTCTCTCTCTAAACAACGTTTACCTGTTTAGTAGTCCTCCTCGTCTCTGCTCTGCCAACATTTCACAGATACTTTCTACCCCGGAACATCCCTTCCCTTCTCCCTCTAAACATCGTTTGCCTTTTTAGTAGTCCTCCTTGTTTCTTCTCTGCCAACATTTCACATGAACTTCTTCGGTCAATACTTTTTCAGAATATGTTTTTCAGAATATCTTTTGCACAATTATAAATCTACTATCGTCAGTGAATTGAATACTGCTACCATATCTCACCGGCGCTCTCGTTCTATATATATCAATATTGTTAACAAAATTCTAAGATGGTCTCTAATGTTATCAGCCCTTTGCTGGTATCTCGGGTTAAGTTATTTTCCTACTATCTTGGCTTGTCTTAGGTGTCTGTATTTTCATGGCAATTGCTCTAGTGAACTTCTCATCTTGGTGCTTTGACGGTAAGAATTTAAGCGAGCTACATGTTTGGTCATTTAAGTGCCATAATTGATACAAGCTTAGGCGAGTATGCCTCTTCCGAGATGTTCCCGCGGTTGTTTGCCATTAGTTTCTGCAGTAGACGTTGTGGTGCATTTGATATCGGCTCGGAACGAGAAATCATAGAGCCGAGTTTGAATTCCAGTAGAATTCATTGCATCCACTTACGCACAAATACTTTGAGAAAGGTATATGTCCGTCGCTTCTCCAGCTAGCTATGGGTTAAATAACACGATAGCTTGGACGCTATAGCTTTGGTTTGGCAGCAAGTACACCACAGAAAGTAATAACAACTTACTGCGGGAAGATCTTTTGCCTAGTAAGCTATGTCTCTTTCGAGACATGATCATCCATGGTGTATCACATCTGGCACATAACTTACTTACTAGTTTGGTAACTAGGTCTCACCTTTTTACTGTTGAACTAGCTAGATGCAAAATCTAATAGTTTCTTTTCTCGCCTGTCGAACTCCGGCTTTCCTGGTACCTACAATCTTCAAAAATTTGAATTGGATCTTTTTTGTTGCTTTCTGTCTATATATTGATTAGATATACAATGATTGCAGCTTTTTTTCTCTTCATATTTCGATTTTGTATTCAATCACTATTTTTAATATTTATTTACTTTAATAGTTGCAATTATTAAAAGCTGTAATCATTTCTGTCTATACATTGAGTAGATATACAAAAATACAAAAGGGACATAAGAAAATGATGTGTTTTCTCTCCAGATTTATCCAATCTCTACCGCGATTCTATCCTCAATGATCTGGAGATCCTAAGAGGATTTCTTCTCAATGGTCGTACATTTGACAATGTAAGATACGCAGATGACAAACACAGAAAAAAAACTCCAGGACCTCTAAGAAAGAGTAGTTAAGGTAAGAGAGAAATAAGGACTACTCATCAAATGCAAGAAAGCAAAAAGAATGGTTTTCAATTGCAAAACGATGTTCAAAATACCAACTACGAATTTACGAAGTCAACGATCATTAAATACATAGGGTGAGTTTTAATAGGGAATTAAAATGATTGGTTGAATGTTTCGTCTTTTACGACTTATCAACCGATTGCAGGTTATTTAAAGCCAGAAAATATTTTTAGATTATAAGATTATGATTTAGCGCTACAAGACGTTAATTAAACTATAGCCGGGGAGAGAATCGGTGGTTTCATACAAGGGCATTTGCATGTAACCCAAAGGTAATTGGAACTCGTCTCTCCAATTTCCAATTCTTAGACATTATCCATTACACCAGCCGCACATCTAAGCTTTCAACACCTGGTATGCCCGAGCGGTCACCCATCTAAGAACTGACTAGGTTCGACGTTGCTTAACTTTGGTGATTGTACGGAAACTGCTGTTTCAACGTGATGTGGTTGTAAGTTGAGTGATTATCAAAGAAATATATAAGAAAAATGGTTTTCAAGTCTCATTCTTTTTACTTTATCTAAACTTATTTATAAATGGAACTCTGTGTGTGTGTGTGTGTGTGTGTGTGTGTGTGTGTGTGTGTGTGTGGTCCGTTACCTATAGACTCCGAAATGGCTGAACCGATTTTCTTGAAAATTTACACAGTTGTACTATAAGCGTCTGCGAGTGTTCTTAGCTAGGTTTTGTGTCGAGGTACCCCCGATTAATATCGAAAATCGATAATCGATAAGATCGGGTTATAAAGGAGTGGTCCGATTTTAATCAAATTTCATACACTCATAGACAAAGATATAAGAAACGATATTCAGAAGGTTCAAGGTTGCAGTTTTTACAATAGTGCAGAAAATCGATAATATCGCAAGATGTTTGTGTGTGTGTCTGTTTATCTGCCTGTATGTCTGTATTTTTTTTCAGCCCTTTTATTTTAGTTTTTGCTTCGGGTTTGGCTCTAAGTAGATATATTTGTAGTTCTTAGTTTCAGCCATGATACCATTTATTCATAGGACCTATTTAACCTTCAAATTTCATTTTACGACGAAAAAAACTTATTTGATATCGATACCAGGAAATCAAAATTTGACTTAAATCCATTCATTTTTCTTTCAGTCTACAGTTTCGCTTTAACTGGAAACAACTATTGCTTTTTAGTCTTTCGTGCCAACGTCCAAAGAGTCTGAGCTCCAGGACCATGGATTAGTTTTAAAGCTTTCATTACACCAGAGCAACGCCGGTCTATACTGCTAGTTCTATGATAGAACGTGGCTCGTTTCTGAGATATTTATATTTTCTCGCCGATGGCAGCGTTTCGAGTTCGAACCCAGCTAAAAGCCGGGCTTCTCATAATAATATTAATATCTTGGTGAATGAAGATGAGCTACAGTAAATATCCCTTCACTACCACAAAGGTGCTTATGAGTTGTCGACCCATAACTAGTTCGGCAGGACACCCTTGAGTCTCACACAATGTTCATGCGAGCGAGTATTGGGGGAAGATCATGATCAAGTGTGGGTAGCTGTTTGTTTTGTTTTCAATTGTTGCTTTGTTTTGAAGGGTGAGACAATCAAGGCGACTTGGGAGTATTACTTTTGAACACCGTCAATCGGAGACTGCCTAAGCTCACTGGGTTACTCGACTAGGAGCTATTTCTGACTGAAATCTCTCTCCTTCCCTCCCTCCCTCTCTCTCTCTCTCTCTCTCTCTCTCTCTTTGTGTGTGTGTGTGTGTGTGCAAGTTTACGAGCTGATTTTATGAAAAATTGTCAACATGTTGAGCGCATTGACTTATGTTGTATCTGACTGATATACACTTATCTGACTGATATACACTTATCTGACTGATATACACTTATCTGACTGATACACACTTATCTGACTGATATACACTTATCTGACTGATATACACTTATCTGACTGATACACACTTATCTGACTGATATACACTTATCTGACTGATACACACTTATCTGACTGATATACACTTATCTGACTGATATACACTTATCTGACGGATACACACTTATCATACCAGATATCAACACTGGGTTTCGTATATTTGTAAATACGAAAGTAATTATAATTTTATTATCATCATCATCTTTAGATTTTTGTTATGGTCAAACTAATAAGTCTGCGGGAAGACCTAAGGCATCTTGTGATATGTTGTTACGACTAAATTTCATGATTTGTTTTTTTTTTTTTACATTTTTTTTTATAATCATATTTCTCCAAGCAAGGCATTATACTACAACTGTTTTGCAGGGGGTTACATAAGAGGAACATTATGAGAAAGACTGACAGGTAATAGGGGGTGTCAGGAAGTGAATAAGAGAAGGATGAAAATACTGATGAGAGTGGAGTAGACGGAGAAGGGAACATGAGAGAGAGGATGCAGGTTAGTAAACTAGAGGATGACTATTGACTTTACATTTAAATTCTTAGAGATTGTAGCTGTCGGGAAAGCAAGTAAATGGAAGGGAATTCCACAGGCGGGAATTGCGATTAAAGAAACTGATGGAGAAGAATTTGTGTTTACAATTTATTGGTTTCACAGTAAAAGGGTGGGATCTAGTTGCTAATCTTGTGGCTCGAGTAAATTTATATATAGGAGGCACCAGTGAGTTCCTCGGAGCAGAAACCGTGAAAGTATTTGTAGATGAAACACAAGGAAGCCACATTGCAAAGTGACTATCTGAGCTGCCAGGTCGAGATCTGTTACATTACAGATTCTTCGATGGATTTTTTCAAGGAACCCTAGGTGGATAGCAGAAGCATCCGACCAGATATGGCAGTAGTATTCAATGCACGGGCGGATAATAGATTTATATATGTGCAGGATTGTTTCAGGCGGAAAAAACTTCCTGGCCCTACACAAAGAACCAACTTTCTTAGCAGCGGATTTAGCTATGGATTCTATATAGTCATTCCACTTGAGGTTTGTTGTGAGAGTTAAGCCTAACATATTATTAAATAAAAACAAGCACAATACCCACTTTAATCAATAAACTTGTCGTCCTCACATCTTCAGCAGACAAGACTGAATGCTTTGCTCGCAGATTCTCCACCAACTCAACATTTGATTCGTCTGGGGTATCCGTACCTTACTTCTCACCTAGAACTGAGGCTCAGCTGAGTGATATTCAAATTACTCCCCTCGCTGATCTCTAATATAATTTCAAAGCTTCGCCCACATAAAGCGAGCGGAGACGATGGAATCCCAATCATTGTCCTGACGAAATATGTCCCTGAACTCTCCTCTGTCCTCGCCAAACTCTACAACTATTGCCTATCTACTTCTTGCTTTCCTGCCTGCTGGAAATCCTCTTCTGAGGTTCCTGTATTTAAGAATTATGGAGAACCCTCGAACCTCTATTTTATTTTATTTTATTTATTTATTTATTTATTTATTTATTTATTTATTTTGCAAAGTGTTCGAGGCTATTATCAGTGCTGAGTGGTTCAACATTTCACAGCCCACATTCAATTCTCTGACAAACAGTATGGTTTCACCAGGTCTACTGCAGATATTCTAACGACCATCACTGAGTATATATGCCAGGCTCTCGATAGGAACGGCGAAGCGCGAGCTCTTGCTCTGGTTATCTCCAAATCATTTGACAAAGTCTGGCATGTTGTGTTACTACGCAACCTACAAGGCTATAGTAAAACCGGAAGATTTTTTATCTAATCCAGTCGTTCAATTCAGGCTCAATTCTAGGTCCTACGTTTATTTTTATCTTCATCAACGACCTCCCTGATGCAGTCAGATCCCAAGTAGGCATCTAAGCTGATGACACCACCATTTACTCCCGCTTCGATAAGAAATCTGCTGAGGCTGACAAAGCAAACTTCACTGTTGATCTTGAAAAGAACCTCCAATCTGTGGTGAACTTGGGTAAGAAATGGATCGTGAATTTTAATGCTCCCAAAACGAATCTGCTATCACCATAGATCGCTCCTACCCCACATCAGCATGGATCAGGTTAGTCTCCCTGAAAGCAAAATACTGCGCCTCCTCGACCTAACTCTATCAGCTGACCTCAAGTAGAAAGACTACATTGAATCCATAGCTAAATCTGCTGCTAGGAAGGTTAATTCACTGTGTAAGACCAGAAAGTCATTCCAATCTGAATCCATCCTGCACATATATAAATCTACCATACACCCGTGCATTGAATACTGCTGTTACATATGGTCGGGTGCTCCTGCTATTCATCTCGGGGTTCTTGATAAAATCCAACAAGGAATCTCTAATGGGATAGATTCCGACCTGGTACCTCAGCTCCAATCACTTTCTCACCGACGTAATGTGGCTTCCCTATGTCTCTTCTACAAATACTTTCACAGATTCTGCTCCGATGAGCTTAGCTCCCTGGTGCCCACTCTGCATGAGTTTACTCGGTCTACTAGAGTAACAACTAGGTCCCATCCTTTTACAGTGAAACCAATCAAATGTAACCGCAACTTCTACTCCCTCAGCTTCTTTTCTCGCACTTCCCACCTTTGAAATTCCCTTTCGTATACTTGCTTCCCTAACAGCTACAATATCCAGGAATTTAGATGTAATGTCAATTGCCATCTCTTATTTCACTGACTCGCATCCTTTCTCCGACAAACCTTGTATCATGTTCTTTTCCCTGCCCACTCTATTCTCATGCAGTTTTCTTCACAACAGGGTTCTCATTCTTCTCTTACCCATTCTCTAACACCCCCTGTAACTTGTCCCTCTTCCTCAACACTCTTCTCTTATGTAACCCTCTGCGCATCAGTGGCATTACTGCCTTGCTTGGGGTGAAATAGTTATGAAAATATCGCTATGGTTACATGGACAATGTTCTTCTTAGTGTATGAGTTGTACTTATCAAGACATTTTTTGTATTTTTCTTAAGCTGGGATGTTTTGCGTTGTGTTGTTGCATTCTTTTGTTACCATTCTAAGCACACCTTTTTTTTTTTTTGTTTCCATCATTTCTAAAACCTCTTCATTGCTCACATGGAAACAAAAAGAAAATTAATACTGAGCATCAGGAAGAGACAGCTGAAGTTCCTGGGATATGCAATGAGGAAGGAGGGCTTGGAGAACCTGATACTAACAGGCCAGATAGAGGGAAAAGGACAGAGGAAAACAACGGATAACATATTTGAAGGACTTAATCAGGTGGATGACGGAACGAGGGTTGCATGGTATAACAGGAGAAGACGCGCTCAGTGCCACCAGGGATAGGGAAACGTGGAACACCATGATCGCCTACGTCATGAAGGGCACATAGAAGAAAAAACACACCTAGTATGATTGGCACTATTCTAATTTTTAATTTCCACATTTTTTATATCGATTTCCGGGTCTTTATACTTCAGTGGATTTTAAAATTCACTGGTTGCTCCGTTATAGTCTGCTGAGCAAACCATATCAATTTGTAGGCAAGGCTTTTTCTTTCCGGTTTCGGACGATTATGTCTGGTCTATTTGCTTCAGTTTTCTTGTCTGTGAGGCTGGTGCTTCCCATTAAATTGTTATGTCTTCTATTTCTGTAACCGCTGCTTTGGTGATGTTCATACTAATGTTTGTTAACATTATATATATATATATATATATATATATATATAAAATAAATCCACTACGATCATTGGTTTTACTGCAATGTATGCAATATATGTTTAGAACGATTCATGAGTAAACATATTAGATATTCATTGTCTGTTATATTTAACAATATATATTTAGATAATTATCTGCTGCTTCAATACATTCTCTCTCTTTCTCTCTCTCTCTCGCTCTCTCTCTCTCTGATCATATGATCAGCAAATTTTCTTTTAAACATGTCAGATTAAATAAATTAAAAACATTTTTTCTGCTTATTTTTAATAAAATCCGTTCATACTCATATAATAATAATTCTCTGACCCCAATGAAAATTAAACTTAAATTACTAAAAAAAAAACTACTTTTAACTTGTACCACCGAAATCCCATTCTATAATCACAGAAATGATATATACGTGCAACGGGACAGTGTTTCAATGACCTCAGTTTAGGGTCTGATTTTGAGCATGGTCCAAACTTCTATATGGACAACCTAGAAAATAATATATTTAGCACCACTACAAAAACCTCCATCTACATATGATATGTTGATGATATTCTTATATTAGTTAAAAATATAGAAGAAATAATAGAGCTAAAAAAAAACTTTCAAAAGAACTCTGTTCTCAAGTTTACATACGAATTTAACAAAGATGATAAAATCTTTCCTTGACATTATAATAGACACAAAAATAACACATTTACTACCTCCCCATATAACATAAACAATCAGCAAAAACTCTTGCACTCTCAACTATAAGAGTGAATGTCCTAACTACTACAAAATAGCACTTATACACAACATAATTAACTGAGCTCAAATCAACTTCTCCACAAAAAAATATTTTACTCTGAACTAAAAAATATTAAGCAGCCTCTCATTAATAATGACTTTCCAAACAACATTGTAGATGAAGAAATAAGACGATATTTCAAAAACCTCAATACATATCAAAATAAATATGGTACTTCCACAGAAGATCCTAAACATATCAAACAATTTTATTGCAACCAGATGCATGATAACTACAAACAGGATAAGAAATTTTTTTAAAAAAATCTCATTCGTACGGATATATCTCCCGTTGGTCCTAATAAAAAAATAAAATTAATAATATATTTTTAAAAATACAATACTACTAATTTAATTATCTGTAATAACTCCTCCCTACCAGCTGATGTGTTACGTAAAACCAGCATTATATATCAATTCAAAAATCCCTTGGGAGAATGTATCTCCGAAAAAACAAATATATATGTTTGATTTGCAACAACTACATTAACGAGATGTCTTACATTACACTTGTCTGGCCGTTCGTCTATTTCTAGACATTTACAACAACATTCCTGTCTACATTCACAATATAAAAAAATAATGATTGATAACACAACTACCCTACACCAAGAAAACAACAACAGCAAATTACAGATTCTAGAGGCACTATTCATTAAAAAATTGAAGCCGTCAGTTATTAGAATCAGCTATGAATATTGTAGTAATGTTCTAAAACGTTTGTAAAAAGAACAGTTTTTTTTCATGCTATAATGGGTGCATGAGCATGACGTTACAACATATTAAAAAATTCCATTTTGGATAATTTTCACGTTCTAATGAACGCTAAGCAATTTGTCGACTGTTATATTTGAAACAGAACAAAATTTACAGTGATTTTTAGCAACATAGTTTTGCAGTTATTTTTAGTAACCATAACTCACACACACACACACACACACACACACACACACACACACACATACATATATATATATATATATATATATATATATATTAATTCAGATACTTCAATCCAAGGGAAAAAAGCAGGAAGGTAAATTCCAAAAACCCGATCCTAATTAATATTAAAAATTTTATTTTAATATTAAAAAATGATACAGGAAGAGAGCTCCATGTAATAAAATATTACAGAGCAAATATATATTAAAAAAGGATTAATTCAAAGATGTTGAATGGCCATTCAACATCTTTGAATTAATCCTTTTTTAATATATATATATATATATATATATATATATAAGGTCTGAAAAGTACCGGGACTGGGTGTGATTATATCTTGTGATTATATAACTGTTATCTTAGCTATATCTTCTCACGCGAGAGTTATTGCAGGATAAATCGTGGCTGCTTCACCTCGACAATGCATCTGCTCACAGCGTCCAGTGTATCCGGCAATTACTGACCGTGAAGAACATCGCCGAAATGAAAAACCTCTCTAGTCACTTGATCTTACTATATGTGATTTTTTTTTCTTTTACCCCAGATCAAGTTGATCATCAAGGTCACCCGGTAGGAAGTCGTGGCGGTCAAGTAGAGGGCTACAACAGAACTGAGGAGCATCCGCGAAGAAACCCTAATAAATAGCATCGTTAATAAATTTTCTAGTTTGTCTCATCTTCATTTTTTTTTCGGATACTATTATTTAGGTACTTACGAAAGATTTTTTTAACAAGTATATGCAATGATGAAAAAAGGCCCCAAACTTAATAAAAACAAATTTTTATCGTCAAAATGTTTATGTTATTATTACAAGGAAAGACTAATGTATATTTTTATTATTTTATTGAATTTATTTGTCCTTTCTAGAACGTTCGAGATGTTCCTTAAAAAGCTTGTTTTTCTTGCGTTAGTGGATGAGCCCAAGATTATTATTGGATATTATAGCGTCTTTTTTTATTTTAGAAATTCTTACAAAAAACCAAATAATTGTCGGATTTTAATTTGATTTTCATGTCTCATTCACAAATGAATTTTTTCATTTTCTTTTTTTTAAATCTTGGTAATTTTTTTTTTTATTTTCATCTGTTTTTTATTAGGATCAGATAGATTCGCCTATCGTCTGGTTCACACTCCTCCCAGGTATTTTGAACAGAAATAAAGGTTTATCTCTTGTTTCCTATTTGGGATTTGGTTACCGATTCCTTCTAAAGCCTTTTCTGTGTGTCATCCACCACCTGGAGTAGCTCTTGGGCCTTGTGAAAGGCCGACATACAGATATATGTGCGCATATGGTTGAGAAAGGGAGAAAGTGAGAGGATATAGTAAGAGAGAGTGTGAGAGAGAAATGGCAAGAAGACGTTGACTAGAAAATATTTGATATTAGGTTGTCCCAAAAGTTCGTAAACACTTGCGAAATGGGTCTATCTGGTCTAGGACAATCGAAACAAGTGATGGGTTCAGAAAGGGCAAGAGACACCGTCGGTTCCAAAACAAGATCGATTCGACAAGAAAGTCATGTGCGTTTGGTGGAACTTTGAAGTAATCGTGCATTTTGAGGTGGTTCCGAATGGTCGTGCCATCAGTGCCGAACTTTACTGTCAGTAACGTGAGCGGATCTACGAAAGGTTGAAGCAAAAGTGCCCGGCTCTGATCAACCGAAAGGGCGCTTTGATGCAGCAGGACAATGCTAAGCCGCACACCGCCAGGAAGACCAAAGACAAGTTTGAAGAGCTGGACGGCGTTGATGTTCTGCCACATCCAGCCTACAGTCCTGACTGTGCTCCATTAGATTACGGCCTTTTCCGCTCAATGCAACATTTTCTGAAGCACCGCCGATTCGACTCGTTTGATGAAGTCGAGGAAGCGTGTCAAGAATTCTTTGATTCGAAGTCGGCTAAATGGTACTATGACCACATCCGAAAGCTTGCAGATCGATGGCAGAAAGTCTTGGAAAATGATGGTCTTTATTTTGAGAAATAATTTTTGTTGTTTTTGCGAGTAAAATTTCAATTTTTTTCAAATCACCTGTCACTCTTTCTAATAACATTCCTCCTATGTAACCCCCTGCAAAACAGTGGCAGTAAAATGCCTTGCTTGAGGCGATAATAATTTCCTTTTTGTTTTTCTTCTTTTTCAAATTTCGGCAGAAACTTTCACGTCCTGCTAGCAACGGTTTATTTTTTAATTATTTTATATTAACAAATTATTTTATATTAACAAATCTTCACTAGCCAGTCTACCGCTCCAGCAAGTTCCTGACTTCTCCTAGCATCCTCTTTCCTAATAGGATCAGATAGATTCACCTATCGACCGGTTTACACTCCTCCCAGGGATTTTGAACAGGAGTAGTGATTTATCCCTTCTTTCTTGTTTCGGATTAAATTACCGGTTCCTTCTAGATTCTTCTTTAGTTATATACTTCTGAAGTCTCCATTTAAACTGATTTTTTTGTTTTTATTTTTTTTTAATAGGATTAGATAGATTCGCCTATCGCCCGGTTCACACTCCTCCCTGGTATTTTGAACAGAAGTAGTAGTTTATCCTTTGTTTCTTATTTAGCATTAGGTTACCGGTTCCTTCTAGATTATCCTTCAGTTTTATACTTCTAAAGTCTCCGCTCAAATTTAACTTTTTTTAATTATATTTTTTATTTTTTAATACATAGGACCATATCGTCCGGTTCACACTTCTCCGAGGTATTTTGAACAGGAGTAATGGTTTCCTGATTGGGATGATTGGGATTTGTTTACCGATTCCTTCTAATGTTATCCCCCACCTTGAGTAGCACCTGAGCTTTGTAAAAGTGACGACATCATTGTTAAAAAACGACTGAAATGAATTTGTGGCGGCCCAAGTACACATTTAAGAATGTGTAAAAAGTGTTACGTACACCTTAGGTAGATAGGTAAATAGGTAGGTAGGAATAAAGGGAGGACAGGAGAATGGAAGGAACAAAAAGGCGTGTTGACTCAGCTGTCACAAGTTAGCATAATAACTTAATCTTTAATAATTCTGTTGCGAAAGAACAGTTGCTTCTATCATAAATCCAAGGTTAGAATTCCCAGTAGGGAATATATAATCACGTCAAAAACTATATATTCTACTAAGAATTATCAGTATATACATTATTTACATGCAGACTCTCGTCATCAAATATTTTTACAGTAACATGAAAAATGGATATTTCGCCTGTAATAGGCCTATACTTCCACTTAACCATATAATAACGTGTTTGTCTTAATTTCTACACGCGCACACACACACACACACACACAAGTCTGCCCACATATTCTCTAAATTAGAAGTTGCTTTACTCTGATTGGTCAACATTGTACATACAACAATGCCTTCCTGATTAAAGGGATTTTGCTTGTTTTTAACCTTTTAAAACCCTTCAATTTGAAATAAACCACTTGACAAGACACAAGAAGTGTTGAAACAAAATGGCTACTTTTGTAGTGATATTGTAACAGATCCTTGTTATAATTTATGAATAAATATTATTAGCTCTACTTTGTATTGAGCACTTTTTTAAAAATAGTGTTTCTTTGGACAAGGAATATTATTCCACCCATACTTTTATATATATATATATATAATGAATTATTTTGGACATTATTTTTACCGATACTCGTATTTAAGTAGATATTCTGTTTTTAATTAAACAGTATTTTATATTTATATCTACCGGCCTGATTATTTCACGATAAATTTTTATGACGAAAATGTGTGCTATCCAGCAGGATTCGAACCTGCGCCCCTATTTACATAGGGGAAGCTACCATTTGATCTGGTACTGTCTTAACCACTCGACCATGAATAGCCTCTTGATCAGACGAGGTTTTTATCATGCTTATATAACACAGTTTTCGATCTATCGTAAACAAACCATATCTGCTCTGTAATGCATCGTAATGTCAAACAAATGTAAACATGTTACGGAAATTAACGAAATTTAACGAAACTTGGTTATAAGCAACCGACAATTTGTAATGAATTATTTTGGACATTATTTTTACCGACATTATTTTTTAGTTTTCGTTAAATTTCGTTAATTTCCGTAACATGTTTACATTTGTTTGACATTACGATACATTACAGAGCAGATATGGTTTGTTTACGATAGATCGAAAATTGTGTTATATAGGCATGATAAAAACCTCGTCTGATCAAAAGGCTATTCATGGTCGAGTAGTTAAGACAGTACCAGATCAAATGGTAGCTTCCCCTATGTAAATAGGGGCGCAGGTTCGAATTCTGCTGGATAGCACACATTTTCGTAATAAAATTTATCGTGAAATAATCAGGCCGGTAGATATAAATATAAAATACTGTTTAATTAAAAACAGAATATCTACTTAAATACAAGTATCGGTAAAAATAATGTCCAAAATAATTCATTACAAATTGTCGGTTGCTTATAACCAAGTTTCGTTAAATTTCGTTAATTTCCGTAACATATATATATATATATATATATATATATATATATATATATATATATATATATATATCTGTGACTCGAAAAGGATAACACTAAAAATTTATATTCAGAGTCATATTATTTGAATTCCCCTTTTTTGAATTTTGTTTAATGCTTTAAGAAAATTTAAACCAAATGATATCGTGGTCAAATGAGATGAGTGTTTCGCCCATTGAAATAAATTATACTTTATAACAACTTTAGATGATGTGCTGAGTTTTCCTTTATATATATATATATATATATATATATATATATATATATATATATATATATATATAGAAGCATCACTTAAAACGAGTCCGATATGCAAAGAGAAAAGTGGACATTGAAGTTAACACCCAAAGGCCACAGTCTGTTTTATGCTAAAGACGATATGTGTTTTTGCTCGGCTATTTATATATATACAGGTCCCTGATGTATTGTGCGTAGTCTATTATATTGCGTTGTGGTCGTATTATTTTAACGTTTATTTTGGTGGGCGGTAACTTTTGTTCTTGGAATTATTGTGTGGGTATAATTGTGGATCCGAATGCAGTTTTGGGACTATTTATAGCGTTGTTAGTTAACGTTTTTTTTTATTAATTATAAATTATTTTATTGCTGTTTGTCATTACTACGTTTTCTTGTGTTTATTTTTGCATCCGTGGTTTTTTCCACTGAGCCACGTGTCGTGGATATGGCAGTAAAGATAAGGACAAGTCTCAAATATGTTAATAGTATATAAATATATTCTTTCTCTTTTTAATGTAATCAATGACAACAACAAACACAAGAAAAAAAACATCAATATTTTCTATAAAAACTAAATGCATGTAAATTATAACCAGGACGAATCTTCACTTCGAAACATTATCCGAAAATACGCAATTGCCAACCTCGTCGTCAAGAATAGCAATTTATCTGCAAGATCTGAACTGCAGAGGGCCAGTGTTGCTTACGAATTGACATGTCCTTTCAAGAACTGTGTTCTTGATCAATCCAAATTCATAAACAATTACATCGGCCACACTACTACACGCTTAACAAGAAAATTGACATTGCACCTTTCAGACCATAGTCCAATGGATCTTTTTTAAACGCACACAGGGACCTGCCAAACTCTATCCGCAATATACTTGTTGAAAATACACACAAAATATCATCATCAAAATGCAAAAACAGTTAAAAAATAATGGAAGCACTATTATTTAAAAAATTGAAAAATCCTTCGCTTAATAATTTTAATTATGAACATGGTAACAATGTACTTACCGTGTTCGGAATATAACACACACATGGCTCTATATACATAAGCTCTACAGATTTTCAATTACACATAAAATAAAAGTCATCCTTGATAAAGGATAAAAGTATAGCGGAAAGAGTTCGGAAATACAAAATATTTGGATAGTTTCTATATAATTGATTATAAAAATCATAGAACACAGAAAAAATTATATAAAAACTTAACGATAATATCTTGTCTGTCATTTTAAATGAAACTTGAATAAAAGAAATATTGCTGCCCAAATACACTATATATATATATATATATATATATATATATATATATATATATATATATATATATGTGCATTATTCGGATTATGGTCCTCATCTTTGTTGCCCGTTGTACGATGTTTCGACCGTTGTATGCTCCGGTCTTCTTCAGGTGCTAGGAATTTCGAACCGAACCTTATTACAATCACTGGGGTATATGAACTCCATTAAACTCACAACCCTTTCGGTCAAGTCACAGGAACTAACCAACGTCTATATATTCTGGACCATGTGTCCTTAAGAACACAGGGTCCAGTGGATATAAACGTTCAATACCAGGCTACAGCAGTGGTGAACAAGTAACTTACAGGGTTAGAGGGAGATAACTCATGACTTTCAGAAGAGGAATTAGGCAAGGAATGGAGTTAATATACCCCAGTGATTGTAATAAAGGGTTCGGTTCAAAATTCCTAGAACCTGAAAAACGCCGGAGCGTACAACGACCGAAACGTCATACAAATGGCAACAAAGATGAGGACAATAGTCCGAATAATGTAAATACTACCTCATCTCAGAAATATAGTCAAACTTACATACATATTGTCTGTGTGTGCATATGTGTGTATATTTATGAGAAAGAAAGAAAGAAAGAAAGAAAGAAAGAATGAATGAATGAATGAATGAATGAATGAATGAAAGAAAGAAAGAAAGAACAGAACAGAACGGATTTTTTGCTATTCCTGCAATCCCCATTATCAGTTTAAATTTGAAATTATTATATTTTTGTGGATGAATCTTATAAAACTTAAGCAGCCGTCCCAGTCATGTCCTGATGTAAAAAGTCGGTTGATACTATAGAGAAGAATAAGGTTTTCAGACTGGTCCATTTCTCAAAGTCTGCCACTACACAATCTTGAATTTTTGCTACCTGCGACATTGGACGACCACGTTTCAAAATAAGCACGGCTAACTCCGATAAATATTAGAAAGAAAAATTACCAAAAAATTTTTATAGTAGCAGACTTTCAAGCCTGACTTCATTTGCTACCGGTATTTAAATATGTAGGGTGGCCCTGGGCATGACGGTAAAATGCATCCGGCAGCAAGGCCTCTGATTGGGAGGTTGTGAGGAGCATGGAACCACCTCTTATTTGCTGTTGTTCTCAGGTATACTTTGACTCGGAGTGGTAGTACCTGTTAGGGTCCTAGCTATGGACAAATAGTTAACCCCCAAACTGGGGTCAAAACACTGTGGAAGCCTAAAATATACTTTTATATAAATAAATACGTAAAAATAGACTTTTATAGAAAAATATACATTTTTAAAGGAAAAATATTACCTGCAATACATTTTTGAAGAAAAAATTATTACCATAACAAACTTTTGAAGGAAAAATCTCAGCAAACTTTTTTTGAAGACAAAACTAGAAGATATTTTCAGTTTTCTTAAATAAAAAAGAATAAAAAAATATTTTTATTAACATCTGACTAAATCAACCTTCTCACTATAACTGAACACTAAAAAAATCCTTAACACCCCATCTTTTTGGCATTAAATAACCCACAGAGGTTGATATGCCGTTAAACTAAACTTAAATTCAAATATGTAGGGACTGTTTAAACAGATAACATAAAGTGTGATACCGAAATCTAAAGTCGCATTGGAATAGCGAAAGATGCCTTCCAAAAGCTAAACGAAAAATTAAGAAACAGGAAATATTTCCTTAGAAACAAAGAAAAGAGTACTAAACAGTTACGTAATATCAGTCAATCAATCAGCTAAGTGACATATGTGATAAACGCTTGGGCGATCATGTCTCTTTCGATCCATGACTGACTAGACAGAAGTTTTCCTTCTGTGATAATATGTAATATCCATCCTAACACATCACTCAATAAGTCCTGGGCCTAACTAATAAAACAACTTTTTGGCAAAATTCGACATTATTCATCAACATAGTCTCCTTCTATGGTGACACACTGATTCCAACGCTTCTCTAACAATTCGATGTCTTTTTTTGTAGAAGTATATGTCTTTGGCCTCAAAATGCGCCTCAGTTTCCAATATCACTTCCTCTTTGGAGCCAAATCTCTTTCCATTGAGCATTCTTTTGAGGCCTGCAAACTGCTAGTAGTCGATGGTGGGTGGCGGGGTGGAGCTAATCTGGAAAATAGGGTGGATGCGGAAGCAATTCGAAGTGCAATTCATGTAGTTTTGCTATCGCTGCGATCGACTTGTGACACGGTACGTTGTTTCGGTGAAAGATCACTTTTTTCTTCTTCATTTGTGGGCGTTTTTAACGATTTCTTCTTTCAAACGCACCAATAATGTTATATAATCTTTGTTGTTGATGGTTCGTCCTTTCTCAAGATAATCGATGAACAAAATACCTTGTGCATTCCAAATTACGGATCCAAAACCTTGCCTGCTGATGTTTGCGTCTTTGGTCGCTTTGGACGGCTTTCACCTGCTTACTGTCCACTCGGCCGACTGCCGATTTGGCTCCGGAGTGAGGTGGTGAACTCGTGTTTTATCCATTGACATATATTTACTAAAAAAAACTCCGTCTTGCTCTGTTGAAACAGTTGCAAACAACGCTCTGAATCGTCAACGCGTTGTTGTTTTTGATCGACTGTGAGCAAAGGAGGCAAACAATTTGAACTCAACTTTCTCTTTGGCATCTGTTCATACAAAATGGTAAATAAACTACATTCTGATATGTTCAACTCCTCTGCTATCTTACTCAAATTCAATTTACGATCGGCCAAAACGAGTTTCATAACTGTGTGTGTGTGTGTGTGTGTGTGTGTGTGTGTGTGTTCTGGGACAGCTGTCTATTTTAAGTGTCCTGAGCGGTCAACATCATTTGTGTCTGTATGGCCGCGTTTAAAGTCAGCATACCACCTCTTAACAGTTGTTTCCGACGGAGCAGAGTACGAACAACACTTATCAAGCCATTGCTTTGCTTGAACAATATTTTTCTTTCAGAAAATCAACACGTAATTCAGATTTTTCCATTGTTTTGAAAATTTGCAACAGTAGCTTTCCTTAAATAACTGTAATTTGTAAACTAAAGATCTGATTGGGCCGAAATTTTGTCATATGCCATTTGAAGGTTAGTACTTCATAAAAATCATTTGAATTTTTTATTAGTGGCGCCATCTGTGTGTCAGGCCCGGGATTTATTGAGTGATGTGTTATGTAACAGTGAATGTGCTTTGTGCCCAATGAAGATTGACATCATTACAATGGCGACCATATAATTATTTACCCATATTAGTCGGTTAAGTGCCATCTTATGAAAAAGATATGACTGGTTAGATTTTCCCGCAGTAGTTTGTCATTTCTTTCTGCGGTAGAATGGTTGTCAATCAAGGCCATAGAACCCAATCTACCCTACTATTTATCCCATAGCTGGAGGGTGAAGTGAATGATCAACATCTTTCTCAAACTTGAATGCAAGGAATTCAACTAGAGTTCGAACTCGGCTCTCCGATTTCTCATTTCGAGCCGATGTCCATATACTTAGAATCAGATAGATAGATAGATATGGGCATATACATGTGAAGAGCGTGAGATAGATAGATAGATAGATAGATAGATAGATAGATAGATAGATAGATAGATAGATAGATAGATATGGCCTTATACATATGAAGAGGCTTTGATAAATAGATTTTTTTTTAATCATTTCACCCCAAGCAAGGCATTCCACTGCCACTATTGCGCTTGGGGCTACATAGGGGAAGGTAAATAGAAATAGTGGTTAGATATAGGAAATGTCAGAAGGGGGGGTGATAGATAGATAGATAGATAGATAGATAGATAGATAGATAGATATGGGCATATACATATGAAGAGCGTGAAATAGATAGATAGATAGATAGATAGATAGATAGATAGATAGATAGATAGATAGATATGGGCATATACATATGAAGAGCGTGAGATAGATAGATAGATAGATAGATAGATAGATAGATAGATAGATAGATAGATAGATAGATAGGGATATACATATGAAGAGCAGATAGATATGATAGAGATAGATAGATAGATAGATAGATAGATAGATAGATAGATAGATAGATAGATAGATAGATATGGACAGCCTGAGATATATAGATAATGAGCAGACCGAGAGAGAGAGAGAGAGAGAGAGAGAGAGGTAGGAATGCAGACAGAAATTTTTTGTTCACCTTTCTTGACTCAAATTATTGTGGGATCGATAATGACCGAAAGACTTTAGAACGACTGGTATTATTTCGAACACAAACAAAATTAAAAATGGAGAAACAAAAGGAGACAGAAAAGTTGAGAAAATGGCGAAACAATAACAAAAAAACAACAACTTTAACGTCCATTTCATTAAGAGAAAGAGCAAGGGAAAAAATACAAAATAAAAAACAGAAAATAAAACAAAGACTAATCAATAATTCAACGCACCTTCAAATAAAAAAAATGTCTGACAGCGATAGGAAATTAGAACAATTTGAGATAACAAAAAAGATTTTGAAACAATAAAAAATAAGGAAAAAGATTGGACTAAGAAGAAAGATTTTCTATTTTTTCCACTGGTTGCTCGGCCCACCTTCACGAGTTTTTTTCAACTGGCGACATTTCGGCGCCATTTTGAAAACGTTACGTTATTTCTGTTTGATTTTTGGGAAGCACTTTCCCACCTTTAGACTAAACTTGCTTTGAAATCCTTCAGATATCTGCATAAAATGCACTGACGGATCAGTAATAAGTTTTTGGGGTATTTTTGTTTTGTTTTATTTTTTGTAACTATGTTAACTAGTAATTCTCTTCATTTTTATTTAGTTTCTTTTTCTTCAAATTTTTATTGATTCCCTTTTAATATTTTAAGATCCTCTAAAGCAAGAATATTCCAGTTCTTTCCTCTCATTAATTTCGTTATTGTTATAACTTTTACGACTGTAAAATTTGCTTAGAACACTTACGGTTAAAACATTTGGCCTCCTTGTAATTGACCTGAAGTTAGTGATCTTTATTTCTGCTGTTTCAGACCCCATCAATAGAGACTTTCAACTTTCCATTCATTCAAAACACACCTTCCAAGCGCCGAATTTACTGAACGCATAAGGTGAATATGTCTATCTATGGAATCTTACATGTCTGACGGGAACCCCAATAAGGACACATTTCAGGCGTAATCAGGAGTGCGACAAGACGGAAAAGAGGGCCTCAATCTATTTAATCTCTTTCTAGACACAGCCCCGCGCATATATACAGATGTGACAAGATGGACACTGACTATTTAAACATTTCATACGGTTTCCAAAACGAGTCTATCAATAGAAGACAGCAATCCTGCTTTCTCACCTGAGGTCAATGTACTGACTGTGGTTGATCGAGCTATGCTAATGATGAAAATGCGTTCATAATTGGGGTAAGAATGATATTAAACAGATGTTGTATCGTTGTGGTGCATTTGATATTAATTCGGAATGACAAATCGGGTTGCCGAGTTCGAATTCCAGTTAAATTCCTTGCATTCACTTATGCAAAAATGCTCTTTGGGAAAGGTATTAATCCGTCTCTTCCCTCCAGTTATGGATTAAATAACATGACAGATTGGATCTTATAGCCTTGGCTCGCAGCCAGTCTACCGCAGAAAGCAATGGCATCCTACTGCAGGATAATCTTCTACCCAGTCAGTCATGTCTCTTTCGAGACATGATCGCCTAAAGTGTGTATCACGTATGGCACGTAACTGGCTGGCTAAGTCTATCGTTTTAAGAAAAGGGACTCAAGATAAACCTTTTCAAAACAGAAACCATGAGCTGGCATTGGAATAAAAGCAGTGATGTCCACCTACTCGGAATCCATCATTAAAATACATGATGTTAGTAATTATCACCCAAAAACCATAGATCACTCAGCACCTCGGCATATGGTTTCGCCTAACACCTCGGTGTATGGATCACCCAACACCTCAGCGTATAGTTCACCCAACACGTTGGTCTATGGTTTCACCCAACACATTGGCGTACAGTTTCATCTAACATCTTGGAGTATGAATCACTCAGCAAGTGAAACCATACGCCAAAGTGGTGGGTGATCCATACACCGAGGTGTTAGATTGTGACACTATCTCCCGCTGATATATTATTTTTGTTTAGTTTAATACAATGGAGAGAGATAAATTAATATTAGTGGTATTATTAGTTGTGCTTTATTGTAATTCGCGATGTGAGCTTATGTAAAAAACTATTTTAATACTATCATGAACTTGTAAAATCCGGTAAATAGAAAAATTAGCTGACAGCTGGGAAAGAAATATAATTATTCTTCTTTTTTCGTGTTCGAAGCGGAATGTTTTGGGCAAGCTAAAATTTTGTAAGTAGCCATAACAAAATGTCAGGATTTACTTGATGAGGTCAGGTAGGGTTAGATTCCCAACAGTTATTCCTGGGAAAGGAAATTGTGGGGATCGGAAGACCGATGATGTAATCAAAAGAAAGAAGACATAAAGACATTACGTCATGTGAGCTGTTGATATTTCATTCGTCGAGCCATAGCTCCCCGCAAATCGTGTGGGTGGAAAATAATCTCATTAGTCAAAGTCTTTGAGTCGGTTAGATCCCCCGAGAGGATTGGAGATGGCTATAAAAATAGAGACTCAGCGAGAAAAATCAGTTGAGTTGAGAGAGAACTTCTAGGCGACAAAAATAAACCAACCC
The DNA here is from genome assembly GCA_037127315.1 of Ascarosepion bandense. Classification (NCBI taxonomy): domain Eukaryota; kingdom Metazoa; phylum Mollusca; class Cephalopoda; order Sepiida; family Sepiidae; genus Ascarosepion; species Ascarosepion bandense. The sequence continues at coordinate 551,333 of JBBBDQ010001080.1, forward strand.
CTACACCGCCGCCGTCACGTCGCCGCCATTAGCCGCCTCTGATTCGGTAAATTCCGTTAAGCTCCGATAAGGACCCGAAAGAACTTTGTTGTTTTAAAAGTTGCATAGAGAATTGATAACGCTGGTTATAGAAAATATGTGAAAAGACTTTAAAAAGAAATTGAAAAACTCTGATATTTTTAAGCGAATCCTCTCTCCGTTGTAAACTGGCGTTCCAACAATTGTACTTTCCGCTTTTGTAATTAATTTTTTTATTATAAAGACTTTATTTACAACTCTTCGGGCTTCTTCGACCTTATTCATTTATTTATTTTTTTTTTTTTTTGTGGAGGGGTGCTATGTTTATTTTTAACCACAAGTGTACACAAATGTCCGGTCTGGATCTGGTACGGCTACTGGAATTGCACAACGCGATTTTCTGAGATCAAATCACAACGTGGGCAGTGGTCCGTTGTTGTAATAGACGTTTTGAGACCAGCTTCTGTGACGAGATCATCACGACCAGCAACAGCGGCCCGAAAGCGTCGACATAATTGGTACCGTTTCGATATCATCGCAGCGGGATCCGTTCCCGAACCAGCGAGCGACCAAACCAACCAGCCAGCCGAGTGGCAGTGTCACAATTAGCCAGCCCGGGCAAGAGTGTCACAAGGTGATCCATACACCGAGGTGTTAGGAGAAACCATACACCGAGGTGTTGGGTGAAACCATACAACGAGTTTTTGAGTGATCCATACTTCAAAATGTTAGACAAAACAGGAATGAGTATGACATTGAATGAGGTATAGTTTCAAAGATAATTTGTTATTTCATGAAAAGATTCTAACTTAACATTATTTTGACTATAATTTAAACAGAATTATATTTCATTTATGATCATACATGATTCTCACGTTATTTAGAATAAAAATCGTTCCGTCATTTGATTTGTCTCAACGCATACTTTCATAACTGTTTTCTCTTATTTTATTTTAAAAGAACACGTTGGCACATACAGTAAAACAAACTTCTACATTTAATATTCATCCGTTGCTTTATCACACGTATCTGACCTTTGAAACTATACCTCACTTTAAAAATACTGTCTCTAGGATTTGTAAATCATTCGTCCTTAATAAATCTCTGAAGAAGCTTGTTATAAATGAAACAGTTTAGATTAAAAACACTTTTCCTACTTGTTCTTTACTTATTCTATTCAGATAGATAGATAGATAGATAGATAGATAGATAGATAGATAGATAGATATGAACAGACTAGAAAAGATAGATAGATAGATAGATAGATATGAACAGACTAGAAAAGATAGATAGATAGATAGATAGATATGAACAGACTAGAAAAGATAGATAGATAGATAGATAGATAGATAGATAGATAGATAGATAGATATGAACAGACTAGAAAAGATAGATAGATAGATAGATAGATAGATAGATAGATAGATAGATAGATATGAACAGGCTGGGATAGATAGATAGATAGATAGATAGATAGATAGATAGATAGATATGAACAGGCTGGGATAGATAGATAGATAGATAGAAGTAATGATTACATTCCACGGTTAGATATTTCTTTTTTAAACGTGCACAATACAAAGGTAGAGTTAATATATATATATATATATATGTGTGTGTGTGTGTGTGTGTGTGTGTGTGTGTGTGTGTGTGTGTGTTATATCTTGAAGGCTGTCACAATGCGTTGAATGAAACAAAGGAAGGTCGGGAGGTGTTTGTATGACCTGTTTATTTATATTTATATTTCGAGACTATAATCTCATCGTCAGAATGGCAGAGAAAACTTCAAACTGTCCGTGCTTTTAGTTGTCCATCTATGAATGGCTGGCTTTATGCTTTTGCTGCTACTGCTATTGTTAATTGTAGTCAGTATGTATGTGCGTGTGTACCTGTAAGTGTGTTAGTGCATGTATGTGTACACACAATACTTCAAGCAAATTACATAACTCTCATATATATATATATATATATATATATATATATATATATATATATATATATCCAAGTGAATAAAGAACGAAGAAAATATTAACAAAGTTCAAAACATTAATTTAAAATAGTTCTCAATATAGAAATAGAGCAATAAACATTTTTTATAATTTATACTTTAGAATATGTGCAAAATATAATTTACTATGAAAGTGTACATTTTGTTTCGTTTCGACATCGAAAGAACAGCCTTTTCTTTTTCCTTTTTGTTCTTTCGACATCGAAGCAAAATGTACACCTTTGTAGTAAATTGTAATTTGTACATGTTATAAACTATAATATATATATGTGTGTGTGTGTGTGTGTGTGTGTGTGTTTTATCTTTATTATAATAGAGAGGACATATATATATATATTCTTCACTACTCACCGACATAATTATTGAAAAAATTAAATAATAATACACTTTTAAAGAGCAAACACTTGGCAAGTGCTTTCTTAATTGTTAGTAAAGTTTAATAACTGGTGATAAAGAAAATGAACTGAGGCGATGTTGTCTCGCTACTTTCCACTCTCTCTCCCTCTCTCTCTCTCTCTCTCTCTCTCTCTCTCTCTCTCTCTCTCTCTCTCTCTCTCTCTCTCTCTCTCTCTCTCTCTCTCGCTCTCTCTCTCTCTCTCTCTCTCTCTCTCTCTCTCTCTCTCTCTCTCTCTCCATCATTGTGACAGGGAGGATATATATATATATATATATATTAAAAATATACATATTATCTACGTCTGTAGTTTCATGCACTATATATATATATATATATATATATATATATATATATATAAGGCATGTGATAACTGCGCATGAAAGTAAGGTATGTGATACTTAGGAATAAAAGTACCCAATATCAGTCGTAATCGATCAATTAAAACAACTCTGATAATCATTACTTTTCGTTGAAGAACCCTCATATATATATATATATATACATGACGGAAATTAATGAAGATTAACGAAATGGTTATAAACAGAACCGACAATTTTAAATTATTTGTTTGAACATTATTTTTTATCGATACTCGTATTTAAGTAGATATTCTGTTTCTAATCAAACAGTATTATGTATTTATTTCTACCGGCCTGATTATCTACGATAAATTATTGTTACGAAAATGTGTGTCTTTCGACAGGATATATATATATATATATATATATATATATATATATATATATATAATAAAGACACAACGGTCTCTATTATAATAGTAAGCATTTATTATTGTTGTTATTATTATTATTATCATTATTATTATTATTATTATTATTATTATTATTATTATTATTATTATGCTGGTGTTGTACAGTTATATAGTCAATGAAAATAGTGTTCTTGATACATGGTGTCAGCAAGACAAGAAATTTCAGAGATTATTCTGATAGTAAATGATGGCAGTCATCTACAATACTACAATTTTGGTTTCAATTTTAAATCTCATTAAGCATTTTTGAAGTTTCTCGGTGGACCTTCGAGTGCACCTATTACTAAAGTTATTAGAGAGGTATATAAACATCGAAAATATTTTTCATTAAAATTTAATTAACTAAAAAAATACCCCATTCACATAAAATAATCCCCTCCAAAACGGTGATAAACACCCATGTTTAACCCTCAAAATAAAAAAAACGAACATCGTATAAATAAAAGAAAATAAACTCACACAACATCAATAGCAACTTCATTCCATCCACTCATAGATAGTAGTAAAATAAAAAGTATCTACCCTTCCTTAAAAAACCTTACATTCCAATATAAAAATTACCCAGACAAAACTAAAAAGTGACCTGTCCAAAACTAAGCTAATCCGCACTCCTCTCCTAACCCAAGGCTGTATCACTATGGCTACAAACTGCGAGCTAAATCGTACATATCATATTCCCAAAAATAAATCGTTTTCACCATTTAATTTTCATTTAACCTCATCACCAGAAGAGGAGCAATCGTGGCTCCGAAACGCGAAAATTTTTGTGTAGTGATACCATTCTTTTATAAACCATTGTAACAAACATTACAATATAAAGCTCTACGTTGTATCGAGCACTCTCTATAGAAGTAAATGCATGAACAGTGGGTTTAAAACCTACGTGTTCCATAACTTTCTTACTATATATATATATATATATATATATAATTTGGAAACGAGTTATTTCGCGACCTAGATTTCTACCTTTTGGTGTCTTCAGGCGATTTACAATAACTTTATTGTTTTTCAAACGCTCATGTAACAGGGATCTTTTATGAACGCGCAATTATCAAAATTAGGAGAAGTTACTCAAGAACACTTTCAATCATGATTGTATGATCCTAGTAAGTATTTATTGGTATGTTTTCACTTGAACATAATTTCTACTATATTAAAAACCGGTATACACGTATATATATATATATATTTAGTGCATCGAGGCAACAAATAATTTTCTAAACATATACTGTTAAATATAAGGGACAATGAATGTTTATTATGTTTAATTACGAGCCGTTCTAAACGTCGTATTTTGGCTTTAATTTCAGTTGAAAATAAAGACAAAAATTCTCCAAAGTTTGGATAATTTTTTATTAATTTGGTTCTAAGCTTTCGGCTCACATGGGCCATCTTCAGAGAGGTTATTAAAACGGTAACACAATAACATCCACCATCACCGACGATTTAATTTTGTGTTGACATAAAACTCCGCTAGGCAACGGCAATAGTTACCAAAAATAACAAACGCAGTTCGCAAATTTGCAATGCGGTTCTATGACATCACACCGCGTGACATCATAGAATATATATATATATATATATAGTCATCCGCAGACAGATCTGTTTCGCTGTATCACAGCTCATCAGTACGACTTAGAGTCCGGTCACTTCCTAACCCAGGATATATATATACTGGTTTGGATATTTGGATTTTCCATACCCTTGGATCTTTGGGACTGCATCGATTCGGGCGGAATATGGCTAAGAAACCTCCCGCGCACCAGTGGCAGTTCTGCCTTGCTTGAGGTGAAGTGATTATAAAAGCTAAAAATAAAAGAAACATAACACAGCTGGTGGCACAAAAAAGCATCATGTTTCTGAAAAGTAATATGATGAAAACAGAATTTCTATCTAGAAACATCTCAATAAAAAATGTTTTCTTTTAAATTATCAAAATTATTTAATTCTATTTCATGATTGTTTTTGTTTCCATTCCCAGATTGAAAAGAAAATAATCAGAATAGGTTCCTAAAGATTACCTGCTTTTATGGAACCGGTTCCTGGGAATCTGAAAAGCCATCACTGGATAGAACCGACCAAACGAACTCAATAAATTTCCGTTTTATTCTTACTGTAAGAAGTTAACTACTTTGTCATGTGAGAGAGAATTCTTTTTCCGATTGATGAACGCAGTGAGTTGTTTCGACAAAAACTTTTATTGAAAAGAAAGCATAAAAATACAATTTGATATATTTTGATTTTATTAAAATTCTAAAAACAGCTTCTTAAAACAATAAAATTTTCTGCGGAAGTCTACAGTTATAGCGATGTCTAGAGAAATAAAATGTCCTTTTGACGCAAAGATTTTTTGTTTTGTTTTGTTTTTGCAGGCTTCATTGCTAAACTTTAACTTTTTTTCGGATAATAATTAAAGACGATAAAAAGAAATACCCCAACAAAAACATTATGAACTTCGTAAAGGTCGAAAATTTTAAGAAAGATTAAGACCACCCTGTCAGCCAATTTCAGCAGGACATCTACCAGCCTCCCCACTGAGGCTGGATGTGGCACAAGGCCAAATTTTACGTGGGAACTCCGAGCCTTGAATATCGGGCAAACATTTCCCATAGACCCTGCATTACCTTCGCCCGGTGGCAGAGAGTCCGACACGGTAGACTTGACAGTAAAAATCTGGCCAATTTCAACAGGTGTTTATATATATATATATATATATATATATATATATATATATATATATATCCAAACTTTGGATAATTTTTTATTAAGTTGATTCTAAATCGTTGCTGATGGTGGATGTTTTTGTGTTAACGTTCTTGTAACCTCTCTGGGGATGGCTCATGTGAGCCGAAAGCTTAGAACCAACTTAATAAAAAATTATCCAAATGCTGGAAAATGTGTGTGTGTGTGTGTGTGTGTGTGTGTGTGTGTGTGTGTGTGTGTGATTTGAATATATGGATCGAAGTCCGACAAGATGAACAGAATACGTAATGAACAGGTAGAAAAAAAGATTCTTCAATCTAAAATATCTCCTCTTTAAGCATTTTCAGAGATTTTTTAAAGACGAATATATATATATATAATTATGGATTAAAAGTACATTGCGACACGGAAATTTCTCTGTTTCGAGATTTTTATCTCATCATCAGGCAATGTTGGATATTAGTTGAGAAAATGAATTACATTTAAATACAAAAAACAATCGGTGTGCTATTTATGTATGTGGGAAGATATGCTCTACAATATTTATTGTATTGAGCACGTTTTTAAAAAAATTAAATGCCGGGGAACTCAAAATCTTAACACCTTAGGTTTTCTTTACCTGGATTTATATATATATATATATAGTTTCTTTCAAACATCTTTCATTAAATATGGCTGACAAGTAAGATTTAATTAACTTTTTATTAAGTTCTTTCCAGTTTTCGTTTTGTGGAAATAAGGAATATAAAAATTGTCAAAAGTTTTAAATCGTCTCAAGCGCTTTCGATCACTTCTATAGACATTTTCAAGAGTGTTTATAACTCTGAAGTTGTTAGTTTTCCTCATATCTTTTACTGTTATGCACTAATTTATTGCGTCTTTTACTTTTTTTTTTTTAAAAAGTGTTCATTCCAAGCTATCACTTGCCGCGTGTGACTGGAAATCGAGTGAGCCTCTTTCTGTTTTAAAAATTTCAATATTTCATTTCCACTATTAAATACAGTAAGGTTGATGGTAGGAGCAAAATGTTTGATATATCGTGCCTCTCGAATAGTGAGATTTTTATTATATATATATATCATAATATATCATAATATGATATTTTTTGTATTTAAATGTATTTATATATATACAGTAGTGTGTAAAAGTATTAGGACAAGAACTATATACGCAGCCCTACATATAGCCAATTTTTTTAAAAAATTAATCTTGTTTGTCTGACGATCGCAAGAGCGTGAAACTCAGGGTCACAAACTCACACCTATCTATCTATCTATCTATATATATATATATATATATATATATATATATGAAGACCACAATATATATATATATATATATATATATATATATATATTGTGGTCTAGTTGATGAACCTCTGATCGTATCAATACTCATGATAGAAACATGGTCTGTTCTGTCTGCAAAGATTTTAAATAAGAGGAACGAAAAATCGGGCCTCTCCGGATACATGCCTTGAAAATAGCGAGAGAATTATGAGTGTCTTGAAACGTTGGGTCTCTTGCGGAAAAGACTATGCTTCCCCAAAGACGATAGTATAATTCACTGGGTAAAGAAGAAAAAATACAAATCTAGAGTATTGCTCCCATATTTGGTCTGAAGTTGCCCACTTTCGATCTTTGATGGCTTTCAAAATCGTTTACACGGCACTGGGGAGAACGGGTTATTATCCACTCGAAAGATTTTCCCCACAAACGAAACGTTTCTAGCTTCTCGCTACTCTGGATTATCCGGAAATAGCCTTATATATATATATATATATATATATATATATATATATATATATATATCTTATATAGCCGATATATAATAGCCAAAATATCCATTCTGTATTTCTCCCAATTCAAGATTTAACATCTAAGATACGCCATGCTACTGATATGATATAGAGTTATCTTCATTTTCTTCGATTTCCAAACATAAAGAGATAGTTCTTCACTGTTTCTTTTCCGAACAGCTACTTTTTGGAAATGACTCCCGAGTGTTCCCTGCCATCAAAACCACGATTTTTATCTCTCCAAGTTAACTGTCAAACGCTATCTATCCTCCTAACCCTCCTTATTTTCACTTCCAACATCACCTCTTTTATTTCTATTACACACAGCATTCAGCCCTCTATCATGAGTTGCTTTTGAGCACTTTATTAGGTAAACTTTGGTTTGAAAGACTAATATTGTCTCTTTCTTTGATGTTTCATATATTAGCAGTATAGACCGGCGTTGGTCGGGTGTAATGAAAGCTTTAAAACTAATCCATGGTCCTGGAGCTCAGACTCTTTGGACGTTGGCACGAAAGACTAAAAAGCAATAGTTTTTTTTTAATCATTTCACCCCAAGCAAGGCATTCCACTGCCACTATTGCACAGGCGGCTACATAGGAGAAGGTGGTGAGAAAGAGAGTTTAGATATAGGAAATGTCAGAAGAGGGGTGATAGACGGGTAAGGATGGAGATGGGAAGAGTGTTTGAGAGAATAGATGCGAGTTAGTGTGTTAGGAGGTGTCTATTTACCTTACATTTGAACTCCTGGAGATTGTAGCTGTTGGGAAAGCAAGTATGTGGAAGGGAATTCTACAGGCGGGAAGTGCGAGAAAAGTAGAAATTGCGGTTACATTTTATCGGTTTAACTGTAAAAGGGTGGGGCCTAGTTGCTAATCTAATATCTCGCGCAAATTCGTACCTAGGAGGCATCAGTGATCTAAGTTCATCGGATCAGAAGCCGTGAAAGTATTTATAGAAGAGGCACAGGGAAGCTACGTCACACCGGTGAGAGAGTGACTGCAGGCGGTCTGCCAAGTCGGTATCGATCACATTAAAGATTATCCGTTGTATTTTGTCAAGAACTCCGAGGAGAATAGCAGGGGCACCCGACCAGATGTGGCAGCAGTATTCAATACACGGGCGGATGGTATATTTATATATGTGCAAGATAGATTCAGTTATTTCCAGTTAAATCGAAACCGTAGACTGAAAGAAAAATGAATGGATTTAAGTCAAATTTTGATTTCCTGGTATCGATATCAAATAAGTTCTTTTCGTCGTAAACTGAATTTTGAAGGCTAAATAAGTTCTCTGAAGAAATGGTATCATGGCTGAGACTAAGAACTACAATTATACCTACTTAGAGCCAAACCCGAAGCAAAAACTAAAATAAAAGGGCTGAAAAAATACAAACATGCAGGCAGATAAACAGACACACACACATCTTGCATTTATATATATATATGTATATATTATCGATTTTCTGCACTATTGTAAGAACTGCAACCTTGAAACCTCTGAATATCGCTTCTTATGTCTTTGTCTATGAGTGTATCAAATTTGATTAAAATCAGACCACTCCTTCTATAGCACGATTTTTTCGATTATTGATTTTCGATATTTATCGTGGGTAACTCGACACAAAACCTAGCTAAGAACACTCACATACGCTTATAGTACAACTGTGTAAAATTTCAAGAAAATCAGTTCAGCCGTTTCGGAGTCTATAGGTAACGGACGCACGCACACACACACACACACACACAGTCATAGTCCCATTTATAAATAAGTTTAGATAAAGCCATGACCTAAATCTGGCTTAATCGAATACATTGTATTTGAATAACTTTGGGAATTTCTCATCTCACCAAGAACAAAATGAATCCACAATTTTGAGAATATCTCAATTGCAACATTCCAGTATGATCCTGTTTACATTGTTCTAACATTTCAAATGCTTTTTTATATTAGTTGTCACCACTGTTCATTCCCATATTCCAGTTTGTTTTTTTTATATACTTTGTTAGAATGAAAACGATTCAGTCCTTGCTTCTGAAATAAACTGAACTTAAGTGAATTTCAGAATGCTAAAACAAACTAATTCTTTCATCTTATTTTCTGTTGCATTTTATCTAAACTCAACAAAACCCTTCCACGATCGTTACTAAACAACAGAGACAAAAAAAGGAATTAAACTTTAATGAAATTTGAATTGCGGTGATAACATGCCATCGCTGAGTAGAAGATATCTTACATTTCCTAGTTCCCAATGGAATTAATGGCTACTGCTATGGTTTGCCCTAGAGATGGCTGAATATTAAGAGATATAGATATTTTGCTGGAAACAAATAAAGAATACTGAATTGTTATGTGATATCTGTATGGCAGTGAATGCTAAACAATTTCCTCAAAAATGAATAAGAGACTTGAATAAACATAAAGTAGTTCTACAGAAAGATGCTGAGGATACCATCTGTTGGTAAAACTCGCCATAATTTATGGATAAAGCGCAGGGATCAGTTTATCTGTTGATTAAAATAGAGAATCAATCTCCCGAATGTATATTGTATAGCAACAACGGTCCATTATGGTCACAAAGTAAGGGATTGAAGGTAATGTTGACAACGTACCTGGATATAGAGTATCTTCTTGGCATCGGTTGACCAAGACCGTCAAAGTATATGGATATAGAGTATCCTCGCTGCACGTAATCTGTCCAATGAAACAACATCACTTTCGAATTAAACACTCTCCAGAATCGGGTTTGAACTTCAATACACGGAAAAATATGGCAGGCTTTTATACACATCGCATTGAACATTTTGAGCTTCCTGATTGGTTAAGCATTCTATTGGTGAACTATAAAATGGGTTGACCCATGGATATCTGCACAGTATACCTACAAGTAGGGAAAATGTCTTAGGCATTCGCCTGACTGCTCTATGACACTGTCAGCTCTCTGCATTCGGGTAGAGGGCGCTCTCTGCTTCCGAGCAGAGAGCACAAACCCAATCAAGGTTCCGCCGAAGGGTAGAACCACGACTGGGGAAAAATGGACAGACATTTTTTGGCTTGGCTATATGGCCGGGAATGCCCACTATAAAATGACCATGTGTCACATCTGGCCTTGCATGGGAAGGCTAGTAAATACAGTATGCCTACAAGTACCAAAAAGTCCAACACCCGCCTTTTTGGGTACATTATGGAATCTTCTTGCAAAATATTAGTAAAGTTGATAATGATGTGAAACAAAAGATTAATACAAATATGTGAGCGACAACAATGCTTTGGTGTAAATTGAAACAAATAGGAAACATGTGCGTTGTGGTGCAGTGGAAATCGGCTCGGAACGAGATATCGGGGAGCCGAGTTCGAATTCCAGTTGAATTCATTATATTCCCTTACGCGCAAATACCCTTGGGAAAGGTATTAATCCGTCTCTTCCTTCCAGTTATGGGTTAAATAACAGGACAGATTGGGTTCTATAGCCTTGGCTGGCAACGAGTCTACCACAGAAAGCAATGGCAACCTACTGCCCAGTCAGTCATGTGTCTTTCGAGACATGATCGCCCAAGCGTGTATCACGTAGGGCACTTAACTGACTGATACTAAACATCGGGAATAGATAACTGAATTTTCTGGGACACATAATGAGAAAGGAGGGCTTGGAAAACCTGTACTTACCTGGCACATTTTGTGTCGGGTGGGGGCCTTAAATCATCTCTCAGTTGTATCTCTGTCCTCGAAGACAGAATGTGGCTCAGTTGTATCTCTGTCCTCGAAGACAGAATGTGGCTCAGTTGTATCTCTGTCCTCGAAGACAGAATGTGGATCAGTTGTATCTCTGTCCTCGAAGACAGAATGTGGATCAGTTGTAGCTCTGTCCTCGAAGACAAGGAATGTGGCCTCAAGTTGGTATCTCTGTCCTCGAAGACAGAATGTGGCTCAGTTGTAGCTCTGTCCTCGAAGACAGAATGTGGCTCAGTTGTAGCTCTGTCCTCGAAGACAGAATGTGGCTCAGTTGTAGCTCTGTCCGAGGACAGATATGCAACTGAAAAAAATTATACTGTGTAGATGCCCGGTCCCGGGGAACAGTGTCCCGACGCCACGCCACCCTATTGCACCAGAAGGCTGGACCACGTGCCCGTCACCGGGGCCATCGCGACCGGCAGTTGCGGGGACTGGGAAATTTTTGTTCCTTTGCCCGCTTGTACGCGTCCGGGCTCCCCACATGAAAAACCGACCTTGTGTTGCATCTCGCTTCAGTGGGGGAGTAGGATAAATAAATACTCACGGGACAGATTGATGGAAAGAGGGACAGGGAAAAGCAGTCCGTAACATACTTGATAGACTTGAATAAATTGATAGCAGAACAGGGTTTGGAAGAAATAACAAAAACAAAACTTATCAAGAACTACAAGAAACAAGATGTGGCGGGCCATTATTGCCTACGTTCTGAAGGGACACGGCACATAAATAAAAAAAGACATATTCTAGGTACGCTATGAAAAAGTGAATACATTTCAAACTTTCGGAATCGGTCGTCGCCAGGCTATTGTTAATGGAAGATCATTCACAGGGATCATGATATTGCCTAGCAAGTAAGACATGTAATGGGAACTTATCAGTTTCTCTGCTAGGTAAGATCACACCCGTCATTACACTGGTTTATGATGAGCAGGGAAAAGAGGAGGAGGATTAGGAGGAAGAAGTGAATGATGACGAAACTCAACTTCACATCTCATATTTTTTACATTGGAATTGAACATTCTTGCAACGTTTTAAATATATTCGTAATTTATTCGTGCCTAATAAGACGCATTTGACAAGGTGCTGTAACTCTCCAATCAACTAATTATTTACCTGATACTAAACTAACCGCACATGTCCATCATGTTCAAATTGTTACGGGGAATTGCTAGATTTTTAAAATTCCGCACTGGTTAATTATAATACCAGAATACTTTTTTCTTTGATTAACAATCAATATTGGAGGTATAATATATAGGAAGTAAAATATAGATGGTATAATATATAGGACGCAAAATATAGATGGTATAATATATAGGAAGTAAAATATAGATGGTATAATATATATGACTCAAAATATAGATGGTATAATATATAGGAAGTAAAATATAGATGGTATAATATATAGGAAGTAAAATATAGATGGCATAATATATAGGAAGTAAAATATAGATGATATAATATATAGGACGTAAAATATAGATGGTATAATATATAGGAAGTAAAATATAGAAGTTATAATATATAGGAAGTAAAATATAGATGGTATAATATATAGGAAGTAAAATATAGATGGTATAATATATAGGACGTAAAATATAGATGGTATAATATATAGGACGTAAAATATAGATGGTATAATATATAGGAAGTAAAAGATAGATGGTATAATATATAGGAAGTAAAATATAGATGGTATAATATACAGTATGTAAAATATAGATGGCATAATATATAGGACGTAAAATATAGATGATATAATATATAGGACGTAAAATATAGATGGTATAATATATAGGACCCAAAATATAGATGGTATAATATATAGAACGTAAAATACAGATGGTATAATATATAGGACGTAAAATATAGATGATAAAATAAAACTGACGTAAAATATAGATGGTATCATATATAGGACGTAAAATATAGATGCTATAATATATAGGAAGTTAAATATAGATGGTATAATATATAGGAAGTAAAATATAGATGGTATAATATATAGGACGTAAAATATAGATGGTATAATATATAGGACGCAAAATATAGATGGTATAATATACAGTACGTAAAATATAGATGGCATAACATACAGGACGCAAAATATAGATGATATAATATATAGGAAGTAAAATATAGATGGTATAATATATAGGAAGTAAAATATAGATGGTATAATATATATGACGCAAAATATAGATGGTATAATATATAGGAAGTAAAATATAGATGGTATAATATATTGGAAGTAAAATATAGATGGCATAATATATAGGACGTAAAATATAGATGGTATAATATATAGGACGTAAAATATAGATGGTATAATATATAGGAAGTAAAATATAGAAGTTATAATATATAGGAAGTAAAATATAGATGGTATAATATATAGGAAGTAAAATATAGATGGTATAATATATAGGACGTAAAATATAGATGGTATAATATATAGGAAGTAAAAGATAGATGGTATAATATATAGGAAGTAAAATATAGATGGTATAATATACAGTATGTAAAATATAGATGGTATAATATACAGGACGCAAAATATAGATGATATAATATATAGGAAGTTAAATATAGATGGTATAATATATAGGAAGTAAAATATAGATGGTATAATATATAGGAAGTAAAATATAGATGTTATAATATATATGACGCAAAATATAGATGATATAATAGATAGGAAGTAAAGTATAGATGGTATAATATACAGGACGCAAAATATAGATGGTATAATATATAGAAGGTAAAATATAGATGGTATAATATATAGGAAGTAAAATATAGATGGTATAATATATATGACGCAAAATATAGATGGTATAATATATAGGAAGTAAAATATAGATGGTATAATATATAGGACGCAAAATATAGATGGTATAATATATAGAAGGTAAAATATAGACGGTATAAAATATAGGAGAAAAAACATAGAACGTATATTTACGAAGTGAAATATGGAAGGTATAATATATAGGATGTAAAACCGACCCACTTGTATACGTCGGAAAATACCCATCAGCATGAATATTCCAGACGCCATACGAAAGAGGCAAACGCTAATGATTTCACGAAATAACGCCAACCAAGGCTTTATGTCCCAATGTGTTCTGCTATTTACCCATAGCTATAAGAAGAGATGCGTTCAGGTCTTTCTTAATGAGGAAGCGGGAGATTTATCACGTAAGTGAATGATAGTAACTCGACTGTAATTCGAACTTGGCTCACCGATTTCTCTATCCGAGCCGAGATCCATTACGCCACCATGCCACTAAACTAGTCTTTGTCAACCTTTTTAAGCTACGGCATATCTAAGAGCAAATGAAAATATCAGGGCACAATTTTTAAAGGGTATATATTTAAATATTATGAAATAAAACCATAGATTAAAAAAATTAAAACATAAACACAGATATGAACTTATTTTATTTCAATATTTCTATTCAACTTTATGTGCAGATTTTTTAGTGTGAAATCTGTTTCTAGTATATTTTTTATGATTTCTTCAATGTTTGGTTGAATGTGCGATAAGCAGAACGTCATTTCTTTTCAGTTGAGTGTACTCTTTCTCGCTTCTTATTTTTTGTTATTTAGGATTGAGAAGCGTAATTCACATAAATAAGAGGTAGAAAAGTGCAATAAAAATGATAAAGCCTTTTCAGATAATGTGTGATATTCCTTTTGTACTGAAATCCAAAATTTATTAAAGTGGTACCGACGAATGTTTTATTTTGAGCTCTCGATCATTAGAAATGGTGGCCAATACTTTTCCTTCACAAAACTAAATTCTAATATTCGAAGAAACATTTATGAAGAGATTTCGAATCAAATCATACTTTCGTGGTAAAGATTTTTTTAAATTTTATTTTTAATCATTTCAAGTAAGGCAGGTGAGCCACTAGTGCGCAGGGGGTTACATAGAAGAGAACACGGAGTCTCGAAGAAAGGATTAAAAATGGATGATATCCAAAGGGAGAGAAGATCGCAAGTGACATTGCATTTAAAACTTTAGGAGATTGTTGCTATCAGATAAGGAGCATTGCTTGGCTCATTAGTGTGCCGCGGTACGGCGGCTGAGAATCTCTGCTCTAAGCAATCCATTTTTAATTTAAATAAGTAATCAATTGTTGTCTTCAATACGGCAGTAAATGCTGGACAATATCATCGAAGATGAGGAAAAAAGCCTGAAGCAGAAGGAATGTGGTTTTACAGAAGGATGCTGCAGATATCATGGACTGAACATGTGAGCAATGATGAGGATTTGGAAAGAATGGCAACGAAAAAAAAATTAATAGTGAGCATCAGGAAGAGACAACCGAAGTTCCTGGGACATGCAATGAGGAAGGAGTGCTTGGAGAACCTGATACTGACAGGCCAGATAGAAGGAAAAAGATCCAGAGGAAGGCAGTGGATAACATATTTAAAGGGCCTAATGAATATGGATGACAGAACAGGGATTGTGTGGTGTAACAGGAAAAAACATACTAAGAGCCACCAGGGATAGGGAGACGTGGAAAGCTATGATCGACTACGTCTTAAAAAGGACAGGGCACAAAGAAGAAGAAGAAGAAGAAGAATCAATTGTTAGAAATCTGGGTGACGTCGTCAAAAAGTACTCTGCAAAAAGTAGTTGCGCTCATATCGCAAAGACAAACTCCAGCGCGATTAAGGCTAACGACTATATCAGTACGATCAGTTAATTCTGGCCACTACCTAGACGTTAAACTCTAGTTAAGTAACGTTGAGCCAGGTCAGTTCCTAGATGGGTGACTGCTTGAGGTGCTGTTATAAAAATGAACGCAGAGATACAATTTTATTTTTAATATTCACTTACGCATTAATACACTTGGGAAAAGTATGAACCTACCTCTTCTCTTCACCAAATTTATTATCACCAACTTTTTAACTATTGATGGTGCTTTCCAGTATTGATGGTTCTTTCTAGTATAATCTTTTGTTTGAAGTAATGCGGAATGCCAACATCTTGATTACGTCATTATTTTCTTTTCGATTTCCATGTGCTATCCATTTTAGTCGTTGCCGCTGTCGGGACTAATTGGTTAATTAGTATAACTTGTAAAACAATCTTCTTCTATGTGCCCTGTTTCTTCAGGACGTAGGCGATCATGGTTCTTCACGTCTCTCTATCTCTTGTGGCTCTTAGTATGTTTGCTCCTGTTACACCTCGCAACCCCCGTTCCGTCATCCACCTGATCAGGCCCTGAAAATACGTTATCCGCTGCCTTCCTCTGTCTCTCTTTCCTTCTATCTGGCCAGTCAGTATCAGGTTCTCCAAGCTCTCCTTCTCCAAGCATGTCCCAGGAAACTTCAATTGTCTCTTCCTGATGCTCAGTAATAATTTCCTGTTTGTTGCCATTCTTTCCAATACCTCGTCGTTGCTTGCATGCTCAGACCACGATATCCGCAGCATCCTTCTGTAGAACAACATTTTCGCTGCTTCAAGTTTTGTCCTCATTTTCAATGATATTGTCGAACATTCACTGCCGTATTGAAGAACTGATATCACATAGCAATCCAGCACTCTTTTCTTTGTTTCTAGTGAAATTTTCCTATGTTTCTAGTGAAATTTTCCTGAGTACTTTACTCAGCTTCAGGAACGCGTCCTTTGCCATGCCCATTCGCCTTCGGATCTCTGTGTCGCACTTTCCATCTCCTGTTGGAATACTTCCTAGGTATTTAAATTTTTGTACTTGCTTGATTCTGGTATCCCCCACCTGTATTTGGCATTTTGGGTTGCACCTTTTGCTGATGACCATGCATTCAGTTTTCTTAAAGTTTATTTGTAGTCCTTTTTTGTCACTCTCCACCGCATTATCTCCATAAATATTTCTAACAATCTAAAAATATTTTCTCGGTGCAAAAGGTTCAGTCAGTCAGTCAAGTGCCATACATGATATACGCTTGGACGATCATATCTCTTCGAGACATAACTAACTACGCAGAAGATTTTCCCGCATTAGGTTGCCATTATTTTCTGCGGAAGACTGATTGCACACCAAGCTTATGAAACCCAATCTGTCCTGCTATTTAACCCATGACTGGAGAGAGATCATTGCATCACAATGGCCATCGAACGAAATAGCGAATAAAGAACGATTGATTTTTTTTATTCAATTTACTCTTCTTAAAATGATATACTTATTTGGAATGATACCTTTATTTAAAATGGCGCGTATTGTTTATTTTAATCATTTCTCCCCAAGCACGGCGGAATTTCCACTAGGGTGAAGGGAGAAAAGGCGAGATTATAAACAGGATACAAGAAGTGTCAAAGAAAGGATAAAAGACCAATGGTTTTCAAGAAGAAGATAGAAGACGGCAGTTGACGTTGCATTTAAATTTTTTGGAGAGTGTACCTATGAGGGAAGCAAGTAAATTGAAGTAAGTTTCACAGGTGAGAAGTGCGAGAGAAAAACTACTGGAGTAGAAATTGCGGGTACATTTAACTATTTCAACGGTAAAAGAGTGAAAAATCGATGCCAATTCATTAACACGCTTAAATTCACGTGGTCGGAACACCAGGGAAAAGAATCTCGTCAGAGCATTTGCTTGTGAAATATTTGTAGAAAAGACAGAGAGGGAAGCCATGTCATGCCAGTGAGAAAGTGACTGAAGTCGAGATGCCAGGTCAGGATTGATTACATTGCAGACCCTTATTTGCATTTTGTCAAGAATCTCAAGATAAATTGCAGGAGCACCTGATCGGATATGGCAACAATAGTCAATGCACAGATAAATGGTAGATATATAAATGTACAAGATGGATTCTAAAAAGAAAAGATTCCTGGGCCAACACAGTTATCCAATCTTCCTAGCAGTAAATATCTAGAATGTTTTTTTTTCCTCTTTGATAAAGTTGAAATACTTCTGTCAGAGGCTTCCAATATCATCTGAACGTGAGACCTAGATGCCAATCAAGTAAGACTCTTAAATTCATGTGGTCTGGGTACTAGAAAAAAAGAACTAAAAAGAGCAGTTGCCATAGATATATTTGTAGAAAAGACAGAGAGAAACCACATCACGTCGGTGAGAAAGTGACTGAAGTAGAGATGCCAAGTCAGGATCGATTATATTGCAGATCCTTCTTTGGATTTTGTCGAGAAACTAGAGATGAAAATCAGGAGCATCCAACCAGGTTTTATTTTTTTTATAGTCATATCAAGCAAGACATTTTACGGCCACTGTTTTGTAGGGGGTTACATAGAAGGAAAGTTATGAGAAAGAGTAACAGGTTATAGGGGGTGTCGGGAAGTGGGTAAGAGAAAGATGAGAATACTGATGATAATGGAGAGGACGGAGAAAGGAGCATAACAAAGAGCGGATGCAGGTTAGTGAAATAGAAGATGACTATTGACTTTACATTTAAATTCTTGGAGATTATAGCTGTCGGGAAAGCAAGTATGCGGAAGGGAATTCCACAGGCGAGAATTGCGAGAAAAGAAACTGCCGGAGTCAAATTTGCGTTTACATTCTATTGGTTTCACAGTAAATGTGTGGGACCAAGTTGCTAATCTTGTGGCTCGAGTAAATTCATATATGGGGGACACCAGTGAGCTAAGTTCATCGGAGGAGAAACCGTGAAAGTATTTGTAGAAAAGACACAGGGAAGCCATATTGCGCCGGTGAGAAAGTGACTGTATCTAACCTGCCGGGTTGGGATCGAAGGTGGATAGCAGAAGCACCCGACCAGATATGGCAGCAGTATTCGATTCACGGGCGTATGCTAGATTTAAATATGACTAGCAGTATAGCCCGGCGTTGCTCGGTTATAATGAAAGCTTTAAAACTAATCCATGGTCCTGGAGCTCAATTAAGTCCTCTGAGTAAATGGTATCATGGCTGAGACAAAGAACTACAATTATACCTACTTAGAGCCAAACCCGAAGCAAAAACTAAAATAAAAGGGCTGAAAAAATAGACATACAGGCAAATAAACAGACACACACACAAACATCTTGCCTTTTATATATATATATATATATATATATATATATATATATATATATATATATATATATATTATCGATTTTCTGCACTATTGTAAGAACTGCAATTTTGAAACTTCTGAATATCGTTTCTTATGTCTTTGTCTATGAGTGTATCAAATTTGATTAAAATCGGACCACTCCTTCTATAACCCGATTTTTTCGATTATCAATATTTATCGGGGGTACCTCGACACAAAATCTAGCTAAGAACACTAGCAAACGCTTATAGTGCAACTGTAAGAATTTTCAAGAAAATCAGTTCAGCCGTTTCGGAGTCTATAGATAACGGACACACACACACACGCAGACAAAGTTCCATTTATAAATAAGTTTAGATTGATTATATTGATTGTTTCAAACGGGAAAAGCTTCCTGGCCCAAAACAGAGACCGATTTTCCTAGCAGATATGGCAGAAGTATTCATTGTACGGACGAATGGTAGATTTATAAATGTGCAAGATAGTTTCTGACGAGATCCGTCAAAGAGACCCAACTTAATTCGCTATAGATTTGATATATTCCTTTCACTTCAATTCATTTTTTCTGCGACACGATTATTTCATTTTACGTTTAATAAACTTACATAAAAATATTTAGTGTACGTTTATTTGAAGCTGCATGTTTATACCAGACGGTACTCGGATGCACATGTCTCACCCACGTTGCTATTCAAAGCTTACATTGATATCTCTTAGGGTTAGTTCAGTACATATTGGAGTCACCTTAGAACAAAAGTTCCTTATTGACATTATAATTCGATTCAGAGCTCAAGCGTGAATCACATTCGCGGAATATTTAGGTCATAAAACAATAGTGCGCTGCCTTTTCTGGCGCGCGGGAATTTTTTTTCATTATATTTAAGTGTGCCGTTCTCGCTTCCGAGGATATCCAAACAAAAAAGGTGAACGTGGAATTGTAGTTCCGAGAACGATCAATATTCCAGCAGAGCTTATATGGCAATCTTTGGTCCCCGTTTCCTAACAGGGGTGGGGGAGAATTCCTCCCTGGTTGTGAGACAATCTAAAAAGAAAGTTGGCCCCTCGAGTTAGTTTTCTTTTTTTTTCTTTTTTTTTTTTTTGGTGGGGGTGTAAAGTTCAGTTGTTATTCACTGACTTTTAGCTTTAAACCACGTGCTTTTTTTCTTCTTCTCGCTGTGTTTCCTTTTCGTTCCTCTTCATTCGTTACATTTTTATTAATCGGTCTTGCCCTTTACGATCTCTTTCTTCCTTTTATACACACTTCTCCCTCCTCCAATTATAAGTTAAATATTAAATCTCTCTAAGGATTTTCAAAAACATTGTTAATGCAATATTCATTCACAGAAAAATAATTATTCACGCAATCCAAAAATATGTTTGAGCTTTGAATAAACCCCACAGCCGTAAAAAATAAACCCCACAGCCGTAAAAAATAAACCCCACAGCCGTAAAAAAAAACAAAAAAAAACGATTCAATCAACTTTCGGACACACACAGGAGTAAACACACACACACACACACACACACATTTTTTATTTACACCTTTTGTCTTCATTTGTACTGATTCGATAATTTTTGTATAAAATTCTGGGATGACAAAAACTATCGCCCGATTCACACTCCACCCATGTCTATTGAACAGGTGAAGAGGCTCATCCCTTGTTTCCTGTTTAGGATGCGGTTTCCGGCTTTCTCTTTTCCAATCTTTTTACTCTTACGTAGCCCCCTGCACATCAGTGGCGTTATCGCCTTGCTTGGGGTGATATGATTAAAAAAAAAAAAAAAAAAGAAGTTAACATTGTTTGCTCTAGTAGTAGGCCTCCGTCGGTCAGGGTCAACCATGGGTAGCATCCTAGTTGTCTGCTTGGCTGGAGCATCGACGTCTGTGACTGAAGAAACCGATGCGAGAGTGGCAAACTTTGTTGCAGTGGTTGGATTTATGTTTTGTTTCTGGTCTGTCGGAGCTGTCAATTTTGCTTTCTGCGAACCCGCCTCCCCATGGCGACTTGTGATAGTTGCTCCTTCCTTCATTTAAGTTGTCGGGTCAGAGTTCCTCTCTATTTGACCCGGTTGACTGCTACGCTCTCCCATGACTCCATGTTGATACTCAGAGCTTTCATATCGCGTTTTTTTGATGTCACAATACCGCAGTTGTGGCTGCCCAGTGGATTTTTTCCAGAGGCCAACTCTTCATAGAGGAGGTCTTTTGGAACGCGACCGACTGACATGCGGTGGACATGGCCTAGCCAGAGGAGTCTGTGCTGTTTAAGAAGTGTGAACATGGTAGGCAGAGCAGACGGGCTTGAGACCCCAGTGTTGGGCATCTTGTCTTGCCATGAGATTCCCAATATACGTCGGATATTTCTCACGTGGAAGGTGTTCAGACGCCTCTCTTGCTTGGCGTACGTGGTCCATGTCTCACTGCCATATGGCAGTGTACTGATGACACAGGTGTTGTACACTGCCATCTTTGCCTTCACTGTCAGCTTGGAGTTCGTCCAAACACGTGTTGTGAGGCGCGCAAGCGTCGTGGCTGCCTTCCCAATTCTCTTGTCGAGCTTTATGTCCAGGGAGAGGTTGCCAATGATGGTAGAGCCAAGATAGGTAAACTGATGGACGCCATCCAGCTCATAGTCATTGATGGAGATGACCGGTGGAGCTGCGAAGACGCTTGTTTTTATTTTTTTGGTTTTTGTTTTCTAAGCTAATAGTCAGCCCAAATTCTCTGCAAGCCTAAGAAAAATTATCTGTCAGTGATTGAAGTTCACTTGTGCGATCAAATTTCTTTTCATTCATAACTGATTAAGCAGAATATTTTCTTGCATTAGGTTGCCATTTCTTTCCACAGTAGAGTGGTTGTCAACCAAGCCTATAGAACCTAAGCTGTCTTGCTAATCAGGCCTGTCAGTTAAGTGCCATACGTGATACACGCTTGGGTGATCATATCCCGAAAGAGACATGACTGACTAGGCGAAAGATTTCTTTCAGCGTTAGACTGGTTACAAACCAAGCCTATAAAACCCAATCTGTTTTACAATTAAATCCATAGCTGAAGGGAGATGAGACAAGATAGTACCTTTTCCAAGAGTATTTGCGCGTAAGTGAGTGCAATGAATTCGACTGGAATTTGAATTCGTTGGATTTACTTATGCCCAAATACCCTTGGGAAAGGTATTAATCTCTCTCTTTTCCCTCCAGCTATGGGTTCAATAACAAGACATTTTGTATACTTATTAGTATTTTCTATGGTATTTTTTTCATTTTCGATTCCTTAAAATTTTTAAAAGAATTTTAACAGCATTTGGAATGTTGAAAAATTTTAAGAAATTTTGAAACATTTCAGTACAGGTTACCACATGAACAAAACGTTCTATCTGTTTATGTTGGAAGCAAACATTTGACTTAATAAAGTCTAATGGTCTAAGCAAGTAGTTCTGAACAATTCATTGTTGATGGAATCATAAGAAAATTCATTGTTGATGGAATCATAACATTCCATTTTTTAACATTTTTTAATTAAACCAAACGTTGAACTATTAAGATTCTTGGAATATTGACCTTTCTGCAAATCGCAATTTTTCGGATCAGAGAAACCTGGAAATGGAGAATGAGATCCCTAAAATAGAGTGAAACGGGTGCGTCAGCAAAAAAAAATGTTGTTGAGAAGCAGTGAGCTAAACAGATGAGAACAAATTCTAACGTTAATGGTAATATTAGCCGTTTCCTTATAAGGAGACATTAGGCATTCAACGCCCGGGACGACCAGGATTACTTTTGCTTTAAATTCATAAAATCTTTCTATTCAAACAATGATTACGTCATTTTTTTTTCTCTTCAATTTATATTTTCTATCCATTTTAGTTGTTGCTGCCGTTGAAAGTCCTCAAGCAATGTGATTTCTGTTATTTGGTAAAGTTCTTTATTGGAGAAAAAGAATGATCCTCGCTATGATCGACAAGATTAATTCGCTTGATGCCATTTTTAACTATTGTTTTGAGAAAGTGGTTGTCTTCTGAACATTTTTGGTGCCGTGCATCGCATCAATATGAAAGTCGCAATCTGACAAGGTTACTTAAGAACATGACTAGAGTCCTTATATAAATATATCGATATGAACATCCATAGAATTATCTACGATTATTAAGATAGATAGATAGATAGATAGATAGATAGATAGATAGATAGATAGATAGATAGATAGATTAAAGAATATGGTCTGTTGTCCCTGCGATATATTTAGGGATTCTTGGTAAAATCTAAAAAAAGAATCTGCAATGTTACTGATACTGACCTGGTATGTCGGCTTCAGTTTCTTCCCTACGGCCATAATGTAACTTCCCTGTGCCTTTTTCAAAAATATTCCATGTTAATTGTTCTGATGAACTTTCCTCTATGGTACCTAGACTTTATGAATTTAAACGCGGTACTAGATTGGCGGTAAGGTCTCATCATTTTACAGTTGAAATGGCTAGATGTAACTGTAAATTCTATGCTAAGTTTCCTGTCTTTACTTTTGAGATGAGGTATTATTTACATTATTTACACGGTTCAGAATATTGTCCTCAGGAACACATGGCTCAGTGGATGTAGGCGTTGGTTGGTTCCAGTGACTTGACCCAAAGAGCTGTGAGTTCAATATCTGCCTACAGCAGTGGTGAACAAATAACTTAGAGAGTTGAGTTAAAGAGTTGAGAAATTTAACTTCAATGTCCCGTTTTTGAACTTCAAACTTCGATAAATAGATCACTGAAACATCTTCAAAAGAAGAAAAGAACTAAAGTTAATATATCAAAATTCTTCTCATCCAGAATCTTAGGAATTCCAGAAATAAACAGAATTATTATCATACTGGGTAGTAATCATCGCTATTAGTAATTCGTTTGTTAGTTACATTTATTTACGGAAATTTCTGGAGATTAACGAAATGGAATTAACAACCGACATAATTTATTTGTTTGAACATTATTTTTAATAGATACTCGTATTTGGACAGATAATCTGTTTTTAATTAAAAAGTGCATTTATATATAACTTTAACGGGCTGAATATTCTTTGAGAAATTTTGTTATAAAAATGTGTGTCATTTGACAGAATTCGAACCTGCGACCCAAAACGAAATCAATTGATTATCATGTTGTTTGCAACATTGGAATGGCTCCTTAATATTTTCCAAACAACCAAATTATTACCTTGACAAGTTCTAAATGAATGTCAATATACACTAAAATTGAAAGTTTTCAGTGTCACTTGTTCATATTCAGAAGTGACAAAAAAGACAAGAGATTATTTCAGAAGAATTCTTGCGCCGATTCTTTCAAGAGTGTATAAAATAATTAGTTTAGAGTAGATATTGCAAACTCGCTTGAAATAAAATGAGTATATTCTCTAATAGAGTAATGAGATCCGCTATTCGTTCTATTTAACGCTATCAACTTCTAATATTTTTGCAAGTCATTGGAATAGTTTCTTAGTGGTCAAAGAATTATTTCAGTATTGTCAGAACTCATTCTGTTTAAAATTTCAGATTCATTCGACAAGATATGAAACGGGAGATTCTCGTTTTTTTTTTTTTTGTTTTGATTTTTTTTTTTTTTTTTTTTGCTTTATTTCACAGATTCAGTAGGATGATACAAAGTAAAGCTAATGTACCTGCCGGCACTATTCATTACAGGCAATGTGAGGCATACATATGATATCAATCTTTTTTAACAAGGAATAAAAGGATTAGTTCCATATTGGGTTTTAACCATTGCTTTTGACCATTTTGATCATTATGGAGGTGTGGGTAGGGTCGCTATTATCAATGTGTAAAGTGAGATTGGCGTGTTGAGTTCCAGTTCCAACTGAGAACATTCGATTTCGCAGAAATAATTCTGGAAATGTATTAAGTCACCGCTTATTCCCCCGCCAAAACTTAGGACTAATATCAATGCAGATTAAACTCTCTCGCTTTGTCTAGGAGAAAGACAACATTGGGAAGAGAGTTAGCAACTCAACCCCCGTAAAAGTATACCTGTTATGGAAAGTCTAAAAGCAACCGCTGGCGTGATGTGGCTGTGCCTCTATATGACCATATGACTGAGCTAGAATACACACAAGAATGAGAATTATTTCTGGCGAAATTTATGTGATGTCGAGTTATAATTAACATTTTATTATTCAGTCAAGCTAGCTCGCACATTCATGAGGCTATCACGCCAGCCATCACTGTTCTGCATTGTTATGGGATCTCCCCTTTTTTTATGATAATGGACTCGACTAGAGTATACATATACTCTTGTCATAGAGACATCGTAAGAGATCCGTAAGTTACCGAAAGATACCGAAGTTCCACAGAGAATACTGCGTTATTAGTCATAGTATCTCTATTTTAACTTTTGTCTGACTTATCTGCCACGAATTCCATATAATATAGTAAATTGTAAAGGTTATTTTGTACTGTTTATTATTTTATTCGGCTAGCTCGGACATTTATGAATCTACTAGCAGTATAGGCCGGCGTTGCTCGTGTGTAATGAAAGCTTTAAAACTAATCCATGGTCCTGGAGCTCAGACTCTTTAGACGTTAGCCCGAAAGACTGAAAAGCAATAGTTGTTTCCAGTTAAAGCGAAACCGTAGACTGAAAGAAAAATGAAGGGGTGTAAGTCAAATTTTGATTTCCTGGTATCGATATCAAATAAGTTTTTTTCGTCGTAAACTGAATTTTAAAGGCTAAATAATTCCTCTGAGTAAATGGTATCATGGCTGAGACTAAGAACTACAATTATGACTACTTAGAGCCAAACCCAAAGCAAAAACTAAAATAAAATGGCTGAAAAAATACAGACATACAGGCAGATAAACAGACACACACACAAACATCTTGCCTTTTATATATATATATATATATATATATATATATATATATATATATATATATTATCGACTTTCTGCACTATAGTAAGAACTGCAACCTTGAAACTTCTGAATATCGTTTCTTATGTCTTTGTCTATGAGTGTAGCAAATTTGATTAAAATCGGAGCACTTCTTCTATAACCCGATTTTTCGATTATCGATTTTCGATATTTATTGGGGGTACCTCGACACAAAATCTAGCTAAGAACACTCGCAGACGCTTATAATAGAACTGTTGAATTTTCAAGAAAATCGGTTCAGCCGTTTCGGAGTCTATAGGTAACGGACACACACACAGACACACACACATACACGCACACAGATAAAGTTCCATTTATAAATAAGTTTAGATCATGCTAATAATCCGTTCTGCATCAAGGTTAGAAGAGAAGAAAGAAGAATTCTGTCATAACGTAGCTGATCATTGTAGTTGGTTACTGGGCGACCAACCAGTCATGCGCCTGGGGTGGATATCAAGAGCTGCATGTCCGTTGTGATACAGTGGATATCGGCTCGGAACGAGGGAAATCGGGGAGCCAAGTTCCAATTCCAGTTGAATTCCTTGCATTTACTTAAGCGCAAATACCCTTGGGGAAGGCATTAATTCGTCTCTTCCCTCCAATTATGGGTTAAATAAGAGAACAGATTAGGTTCTATTGCCTTGACTGGCAACTGGTCTACCGCAATATGTAATCGCAACCTACTTCGGGATAATCTTCTACCCAGTCAGTCATGTCTCTTTCAAGACATGATCGCCCAAGAGTGCATCACGTATAGCACTTAACTGACTGACTGACATCAGTCGTGAGTTCTTCTTTTGATCGCCAGCAGTGTTCTCCAAGTTGCATTCTGCTTTCACGTAAGATTATAGAAATATCAGGGATGGGTCTATTAGGTTGTCCCAAAAGTTCGTAAACACTTACAAAAAATTGAAATTTTACTCGCCAAGTAATCTAAGGTTACCAGAAAATACTTGCAAAAAGATTTTACTCGCAAAAACAACAAAAACTATTGCTCAAAATAAAGACTATCATTTTTCAAGACTTTCTGCCATCGATCTGCAAGCTTTCGGATCTAGTCAAAGTACCATTCAGCCGGCTTCGAATCAAAGAATTTTTGACACGCTTCTTCGACTTCATCAAACGTGTCGAATCGGCGGTACTTCAGAAAGTGTTGTATTGAGCGGAAAAAGCCGTAATCTGATGGAGCACAGTCAGAACTGTAGGCTGGATGTGGCAGAACCTCAACGCCGTCCAGCTCTTCAAACATGTCTTTGGTCTTCCTGGCGGTGTGTGGCTTCGCATTGTCCTGTTGCATCAAAGCGCGCTTTCGGTTGATCAGAGCCGGGTACTTTTGCTTCAACTTTTCGCAGACCCGCTCAAGTTGGTGATAATAAAGTTCGGCACTGATGGCACGACCATTCGACCAACTCAAAATGCACGATTCATTTAAAGTTCCACCAAAAGCACAACATGACTTTCTTGCCGAATCGATCTTGTTTTGGAACCGACGGTGTCTCTTGCCCTTTCTGAGCCCATCGCTTGTCTCGATTGTGCTGGACCAGATAGACCCATTTCGCAAGTGTTTACGAACTTTTGGGACAACCTAATATTATGTTTAATCATGAGCCGTTTTAAATATCGTATTTTGGCTTTAATTTCAGGTGAAAATAAAGACAAAAATCTTCCAACATTTGGATATTTTTATGTTGGTTCTAAGCTTTTGGTTCATTTGAGCCATCTTCAGGGAGGTTACAGAGATGTTAACATAAAGAAATACACCATTAAAGATGATTTTATCTTGTGTCTACATAAAACATTACTTTGCAACGATAATAATCACCGAATAGTAGACGCAGTTCATAAATTTGTAATGCAGTTCTATGACGTCGCTCCGCGTGAGAGACCGAAATGTTAACAGAACCATATATCTAAATACAATGTAATGTGTTATGACCAGATTAAAATGTGATTTTATTAAGTGTGGGTTGTTTTGATTTAATGAAGATGGCCTCCAATATCTGAAGGTTCTTTATACTCACTTATACACACAATAAAAAAACGAGCTAACGACCGTCAGAGTGAAGGAAACGGGTCTTTTTCGTCTTTTTCTTCTTTGTATCCCTTCAAGACGTTGATGATTATGGCTCGCCACAATTTTGAGTCCTTTGTAGCTCTTAGTAAATTTTGTATGTTTACTATCTCGCCAAAGTCCTGTTCTGACATCCATTTCACAACTCGCTATGTAGGTCTATGGATCTGTGATTTAGTTGTCTCCAAGTATAGTTCCTAGAATCAGAATTTAGATTCCATCAAGCTTAGACTCTTAGGGTTTTAGTTAATGCCCAAGTTGTGAAACTTCATGTCTCGTATAGCTCTCAGCATCCTAGTATAGGTTCTATCAAGCTTAGACTCTTAGGGTTTTAGTTAATGCCCAAGTTGTGAAACTTCATGTCTCGTATAGCTCTCAGCATCCTAGTATAGGTTCTATCAAGCTTAGACTCTTAGGGTTTTAGTTAATGCCCAAGTTGTGAAACTTCATGTCTCGTATAGCTCTCAGCATCCTAGTATAGGTTCTATCAAGCTTAGACTCTTAGGGTTTTAGTTAATGCCCAAGTTGTGAAACTTCATGTCTCGTATAGCTCTCAGCATCCTAGTATAGGTTCTATCAAGCTTAGACTCTTAGAGTTTCAGTTAATGCCCAAGCAGTAGCATTACAGATTAACACAGAGGATCGAAAGCTATCAGACAAAATCAAACGGAGATTAGGAGATTATGATATTTACATACGGATTAATATCCCCCATCGTTCTTGTTATCGTTACGTTTTAACCGTTGTGTTCTCCGAACTTCATCAGGTGTCTGTCTGGAATTTCGGAAGTAACACTTTCTTTCATGTACGAGGAAGAAATCTCACTCTCCTACGCGTGTTGAGAGTTTTCTCGTCTTTTCTTATCTTTTTTGTTGGTACTGCTCAGTTCTTACACGCCCTGTTATCATTGAGCTTAAGCCTGTACTACTGATTCTCACCCCGTGACAACATCCAACGTCAACTCGTCGCGCTATTTTTTTCCGTCCGCAAAGGGCTCGAGAAATCACTGCTCGGCATTTTTTTTTTTGTCTTTGTTTGTTTGTTTTTTCCTAAGCAGTCACTTGTTATCTCGAGTCCGCGACATACACTGGTAACCCACCAAATCCGAGTAGTCCCGGCGGCTCGCGAGTCGTAGAGGCCCTCCCTGACAAAGCCAGAAAGCATAACACAATCGAGACAGAGATAGTCAAAGACACCAGACGGTTGGGGTAATATCACGGTGAAATTAGTCCGATGGAGTGGAGCAGAGCACGTTCTTCTCGCAATAATAGCTGAACTCACAATTACTATGTCACAAAATTCACGAACTTATGTTTTAATCTATTAGGCTATTTTTCCGAAACAGTAGCTTAGTGGATCGACAGATACTTGAAGAATGCCGTGGTGTATTGTAGCTGAAACGTTTCAATAATAACAACTAAGACCGTGAACATTAGTCTGAATGTAAATAAAGTGAGTGAAGAAACTAAAAGATCTCCTACAGGAAAAAGCTGAAGATGGCGGAAAGGATTAACTACAAGAAAACAGAATGCATGGTCATCAGTAAAAAAAAAAGTGGGGGCCAAAATGCCAATTATAAGTTGGGGATATTAAAACAAACAGGTGCATGAATTTAATTACCTGGGAAGTGTTCTAACAGAAGAAGGGAAAGTGAGAGATTAAGATCCGAAGGCAAATCTCCAGGAGTTTAAATGTAAGGTCAATAGACACCTCCTAACACACTAACCTGCTCCCATTCTATCAAACACTCTTCCCATCTGCCCAACCCTCATTCTCGGTATACTTACTCATCTGTCACCTTCCTCCTGACATTCCCATGTCTAACCACTCCTTCTCTTTACCTTCCCCTATGTAGCCCCATGCGCAATAGTGTCAGTGGAATGCCTTGCTTGGGGTGAGATGATTAAAAAAAAAATTGGAATGGCCAAGGATGCATTCCTGAAACTGAGTAGAGTATTAAGAGACAGGAAAATTTCGCTGGAAACAAAGAAGAGAGTACTGGATTGTGATGCTATGTTTGTTCTTCAATATGGCAGTGAATGCTGGAAAATCTTTTCAGAAATGAAAGAAAGACTTGAAGCAACCGAAATGTGGTTCTACAGAAGGCTACTGAGGATACCATGAACGGTACACGTGAGCAACGACGAGGTTTTGGAGAGGATGGACACAAGAAGGAAACTGATATTTAACACCAGGAAAAGACAGATGAAGTTTTTAAAACATGTAATGAGGAAGGAAGGCTTGGAGAACCTAATGCTCACAGGATGGGTAGAGAGAAAGAGAGACAAGAGAAAGCAACGCATGACATACTTGATGGGCTTGAGCAGATGGGTGGTGAAGCGAGGAATGAGTGGGATAACATAAAAGGGGGTATTAAGAGCGACAAGAAATAGGAAGATGTGGAAGGCCATGATCGCCTACTTCCTGAAGGAACTCGGCACACAGAAGAAGAATGAAGAGGCGTTTATAAGAAATAGATTTTACTTGTGCACCGTCCAAATGGATTTTTATTCCAACAATGGCTGATTACTACTCGACCATAATATAAGCAATATTTGGTTTTACCAATATTGAAACCATGTTTATTTTACTCAGTGATATTGATTGATCAATAATATTGATCGTTTTGGATCTTTGACTAGAGAAATGGGATAAAAATTGAAACATTGCCCTAACCTTAATTTCTAAAACGAAAAACGTGTATTAACTTGATTAACACACAGCATCCTTTACTTCAGTTCGTAGACGTTCATTATCGCCGCCGACGGCGATGCACGACACACGAGCAATCAGCAGGAATTCAATGTCTGTCATGTAAAGTGGATAATAGCATAGAGTATGTGGGACTTGTTCGCCCTTCGGCCATATTCAACAATTTCCGGTAATCTCCGTCGATTATCTATTTAAAGAAAGGTGACCTTGAGATAAATGAAATATATTTTATTGACTTTTGCTGGATGTATTCTTAGCAAAACGCTATTGTTTTGGATGTGGCGAAAGAATAATAAAAAAATAGTTTCATTTGTAATTTCTTGGGAAGAATTTTTTTTTATTTAGATCGACATTTGTGAATGCTCTTTTCTCTGTAGTTTATTCCTAAATTTACTCAGTAAGTTTATATATGGTCACTGATGAACTCCCAGTGAGGATAGTATTCCATACTCAATAATAATGATATACAGTACTGTGCAAAAGTATTAGGACAAGAACTATTTTATCTTTTATGAGGCATATTGACAGAAAATAAACAATTTAATTAAAGTAATTTTATTTGATTTACTCAACAAATGCTTTAACAAGAAAAAAATACTTGTTACAAAATAAATTAAATATTTAGTAAAATAGCCTTTTGCCTTGATTGCAGCCTTCATTCTGTCAGGCATTGACATCACAAGCTTCTAATGGTATCTCCTGCCAAGCAGTTTGCATTTGTTCCCAAAGTGTATCTTGCAAAGTAACATTAGATTTATCAATTTTTTTATTATCCAAAACATCCTATAGATGTTCAGTAGAATTGAGATCAGAGATTTATGCGGGCCAATTCAAATTCAGAAGCCTTCCTTCCTCTTCCTTTTTAGTTAAATAATTCTTACAAATAATAATTCTTTTCACCCTGTATTTGAATTTCAGTGAGGTTTTTAGGAAAACCACCCCTGCCCTAATACTTTTGCATAATACCGATAGTGTGCAAAAGTGTTAAGACAGGGATGATTTTAAACTTTATTTTGATGCTTAATAAAGATAAAATAGTTCTTGTCCTAATACTTTTGCACAGTACTGTACCTGACGACATTATCCCACGAGAAAACAATTTTTCTCTTTCTTAATACTTTGCTTAGCTTTTTCTTTTTTTAATCTTTTCACCCCAAGCAAGGTAATAATGGCACGGGTGGGCAGGAGCTACATAAGAGGAAAGCGAAAGGTTACGTCAATATAGAATGGGTAAAAGAAGCATGAGAAAACTGTTATGAAGAGCGTTACTTGAGTGTAAAATGAGAGAACCGAGATTCAGTGGGTGTTGGGGGGGGGATAAGAAATGACGGAAACTCGAGGAGATAAGAGATGACTATTGACGTTGTATTTAAATCTTTGGAGATAATAGCTATCAGGGAAGCAAGTATAGGGAAGGGAGTTCCACAAAAGAGAAGTGTGAGAAAAGAAGCTGTTATAGTAGACGATAATTTACATTTAAGTATTTGACAATAAAAGGGGTTTTGGAATGCATATTTGGCTATCCCACTGCGATTTGGGATTTCGGTGTCGCTCTTTTTGACCTCTATTAAAACACTTGCAAAATATCTAAATTATTGTATTTGTCTGATTTTGGTGTCTCCAATTTGCAATTTTCATATTGAACTGTTTCTTTCGTTAACAACCATGCATTCCGTTGTTGTAGAGTAAATAAAATACACAAGATAACACAAATGAACAAGACAAGATGCCTTCAATAAAGAACTCAAAGTGATTTCAGCGCCAGGGTTCTCACAGAGTTCTGATAAAGTGCTCGTTAGAGCATTAGTAGTGAGTTGTAACAATGGCGACGTGGAATCCAAACTTATACGGAGGAAGGAAAAGTATCCCTTTTTTGCTGCTATGCAAACAAAAAATTAGTGAAAGTTTTGCTGCAGTGACGACAAAAAATTAGAACAACGTTGGTGTAATTCTTTTTTTTTCTTGTGCGTAAAAATAAAACATGTATTCTTAAACATGGAAGAATTATTAGACAAAGTGGTAATAATACAGCATCAAAAGCAACGACAGCAACAGCATCAGTTGTTAGAACTACAGAAAAAGCAACAAAAGTTAGCTGAATCAGAAGAAAATGGAATATTCTCCAATTTCTTTCACTCCTGGCGCGGAACAAATGTCATAGCTGAATGCGCATACAATTCAGATAATGGAATTACTTTTTTTGCTTATTTTAGAAAATACGAGAAAATCTGCAGTGAATAATGCAGCGACTGGGAAGACGAAAAAAACAAGACTTTTGTGGAGAAAGTTAGCACCAGTAGAACATGAAAAATACACTAATTTTGTACTACCGAGAAAACCATCAGAAATTTTCTTTAAACAAACGATAAATATTCTGACTAAATTTTTTACCGAGAGAAGTTTATTATACGATACGGGTTAGAAGTGTGTGAATTTGACGAAAAAAGATAAAATATTTATCACGTAGAATGAAATCGTTAACAAAGAGTGTGCTTGATTCAGAGAAAAGGAATGCGGATATATATAAGCCAAAGAAAGTGTGGGAAAAATGATCTATGTTTCAGATGTGGAAGATTACATCTAGGAGATGACTGTATCTATAAGAATTTATAGTGTTACAAATGTGGAAACGTACAATATAAAAGTAACACTGTAAAACTAAAGCAAGAAGAGTTATCGCAGAAAATGTTTCGTGCACAGTGTTGAGAAGAAAAAATAATTACCGAAAGACAAAGAAAAATTGTGTATATGAAAATTGATAATGTGAGTGTAAAAATGCAACTAGACACTGGTAGTAATAAAACCTCGGGCGAGAAATTATTTGTTTTTTGTTTTTGTTATTTTTTTTGCTGTTGTTTTTTTTTTGTGTGTGAAATGACTTGCAACGTTTCGTTTTGTAACAAGTGCCTAAAAAGAAAGGCTCATGGTAAAAAATGCAACAAACTTGTACGGTACTGACTGGATAAAATTATTCGAATTTTGGGATTTAACTATAAATATTTATTGCAAAAATATAAGTGGATAAATGACCAGTTTCAAAAGACAATATGAAGATTTAAGGAAAGAAAAGTTATCCGGATGTTCTGTCGGATGAGTTATGTCGGTGTTCCAAAGTGAAGGCAAAATTTCAAGTGAAACGAAACGTAATCTAACGTTAGCAGCCTTAGATGAAGTCAATGAAAAATTAGACAGTCTTGAAAAAAACGGGAGCAAATGAAAAAGTGACCATTCAGCAGTGTATGTAATGAAAAAAATATTATAAAATTCGTGTTTGCGCTGATCTTTTGACTCTGTTAAACAAATGTTTAGGATCTACGCTTTACAAAGTACAGAGAAATTTTTTTGTGTAAATAAACAGTGGAAATCTTTTTTTCGGTGGTCAATTTTTCCGCGATGTATTTGCAAATACAGGGTAAGGAAAATGTAAAGCAAGAAAAGAAAAGACAGAAAGAAGGAAAGAAAGCTGAAGGAAAAATATAATGAAAGGAAAGATGAGAACATAAATGTCATTGGAATCAGTTAAAAATAATATTTTTTGTTGAAATGAA
Organism: Ascarosepion bandense; assembly: GCA_037127315.1. Classification (NCBI taxonomy): domain Eukaryota; kingdom Metazoa; phylum Mollusca; class Cephalopoda; order Sepiida; family Sepiidae; genus Ascarosepion; species Ascarosepion bandense. The sequence goes on from JBBBDQ010001080.1 coordinate 586,013, forward strand.
AGAAAGAAAGGAAACCAATGCAAGTAGAGCATGATATTTTTGACTTACTAACATTCCAAGAATACGTTAAACGTACAAGTATGAGTACTACAAAAAGAAACGAAAGGAAAAATAAGTGGTTGACCCAAACCGAAAGAAATACGAGAAGAGGAGGGGGAGAATACTAAGAAGTAAAACAAAATTTTGGGAGGAAAATAAAAAATCTCAGAAAAGGGAGATGTTTTGAAGTAAAAAAAAGAAACACCACCAGTAACACAAATGAGCTATGCAAGATGCCTTAAATAAAGAAGTCAAAGAAAGTTCAGCGCCACAGTTCACGAAAACGAAACTGTCAGTCGTGCCTCTGTCTTTGGGCAGAGAACGATTCAGTCGGACTCGGTCTACAACTGGGACTCGCCTGATAAAGATAGACAAGCACTCTATTGGCTCTTAACACGCTTCCTCCTGTTACTTACCCAAACCAAACTGCTTTCCATTTGCTCAAGCCCATTAAGTATGCCAAGCGTTGCCTTCCCTTGTCTCTCTTTCCCTGCATCTCACCTGTGAGTATCAAATTCTCCAAGCCCTCATTCCACATTACATGTCCCAGGAACTTCAGCTGTCTTTTTCCGATGTTAAATATTAGTTGCCTTTACGTTTCTATCCTCTACAAAACCTCAACGTTGCTCACATGTTTGGTCCATGGTATTCTCAGCATCTTTCTGTAGAACTGCATTTCAGTCGCTTCAAGTCTCTTCTTCATCTTTCACGAGATTTGTCAGCAATATCCCAATAATAAGTCATCATGGTAAGTTTATAACAGGCGCATGCCTCACTGACTAATATGCTCAATATGGTGACAGGTTTTGATAAAAATAGCACATAGCTTTGTAGGCGTAGCCCAGTTAGAAATAAGATCCAGTTGAATAACCGAGTCCTCTGAAGCGTTCTCCGATTAAAGGCATTCCCAATTATCTACACATGAGTCACAAGTCAACATAGCTGTTTCATCCATTAGATTTAAAATAATCAAGCCTCTCAAAATAGAACCATGACAATTTATTACTAATACAATTAATTTTTAATCTTTTCACCTCAAGCAAGGCAGAACTGCCACTGGTGTGCAGGGGGTTACAGAAGAGGTGAGTGATGAGAAAGAGGAACAAGTCACAGGGGAGTCAGAAAATGAGTAAGAACAGGATGAGAATACAGGTGTGAAGAAGGCTGCGTGAGAGTGGAGTGGGTGTAAAGAGAGAACATGATACAAGATTTTGTCAATGAAAGGATGTGAGTAAAAATATAAAAGATGGCAATTGGCTTTGCATTTAAATTCTTGGCGATTATAGCTGTCAGGGAAGGGAATTCCACAGGCGGGAAGTGCGAGTAAAGAAGCTGATAAAAGTAGAAGTTGCGGTTATATTTGATTGGTTTCACTGTAAGCGGATGGGACCTAGTTGCTAGTCTAGTAGCTCGAGTAAATTCGTGCAGAGGAAGTACCAGGGGGCTAAGCTCTTCAGAGCAGAATCCGTCAAAGTATTTGTAGAGGAGACAGAGAGAAGCCACATCAAGTCGGTGAGAAAGTGACTGGAGTTGAGCTACCATGTCAGGATCAATTACATTACAGATTCTTCGCTAGATTTTGTTAAGACGTCGTCGTCGTCTTGCGGCCTTTAGCCGAAATAGAACTCACTACACCCCTCCAGTATTCCCTGTGCATTTGGAACCCTGGCGCAGTTTATAGCGAAATTCATAATCTTGTCAAGTAGCAGAATACTTGATGCTTCGCCAGGGCTACCAAGGGTGTTTTTATTGTGACACCAACACTAGATGGGTTGCCTCCATGCCCAATCCCGTTGTTTAACCCATAACTGAAGGGAAGTGACGGATTAATACCTTTCCCAAGGGTACCAGTTCTGAAGTGAATGCAGGGTACTCAACTGGAATTCGAACTCGGCTCATCGATTTCTCTTTCCAAGCCGACATCCACTGCACCACAACGCACATCCGTCACTGAACGCTTACAGCGCCTGGTATTCCCAAGTGGTCACCCATCTAAGTACTGACCAGGCTCAACGTTGCTTAACTTCAGTGATCGAACGAGAACCGGTGTATTCAACGTGATATGCCGTAAGCACAAGAAGCCCGAGATGAATAGTGGGGGCACTCGACCAGATGTGACAGTAGTATTTAATGCACAGGCGGATGGTAGATCTTTATATGTGTAAGATAGATTTAGACGAGAACAACTTCCTAGCCCTACAAAGAGAACCAACTTTCCGAGCAGCAGATTTAGCTATCGATTCAATCTGGTCCTGAAGAGAGAAGCACAGTGTTTCGTCCTCAAGGGAACATATTCAACTGGTTATGGTCAGGCAAATCTGTGGTACTGAATGAAAGATTAACAGTAGCCCATGTTATTTCACCAAGACATGCTAACAATTTCAATCAATGAAGCCACGAGAATCAAGCTCTAGCATAAGAGAATGTATTTTCATTATATTATTTCCTTTGATTTCTGGAGTGTACTCATTTCTTTCCGAGTCTCAGCCAGAAACCTAAAGTTGGTGGAGTAATGGATAGCGGATCGGTTAGAGCAGGGGTCAGCAACCTTTTGGAGAGTGAGGGCCAAAAGGCTATGTAGAATCATGGAGGAGTGCCAACCAGCTATGACTCCAGTGTCAGGGAGAAGAGCCATGTTATTAAATATGTGAATAAATATTCTATGTGTTTGAAATTTCTTTCCGAGTCCCAACCAGAAACCTACGGTTGGTGTCGTAATGGATAGCGGATCGGTTAGAGCAGGGGTCAGCAACCTTTTGGAGAGTGAGGGCCAAAAGGCTATGTAGAATCATGGCTTTGGGCCAAATAGCTATGGCTACAGTGTCATGGAGAAGAGCCATGTTATTAAATATGTGAATAAATGTTCTATGTGTTTGAAATTTCTTTCCGAGTCCCAACCAGAAACCTAAGGTTGGTGTCGTAATGGATAGCGGATCGGTTAGAGCAGAGGTCAGCAACCTTTTGGAGAGTGAGGGCCAAAAAGCTATGTAGAACTATGGAGGAGGGCCAAACAGCTATATCTCCAGCAATACATCTCAACCCACAACAAAAAAAACGAAAACTATTATTTGAAAAAGAGACAACAGAGACCAATAAAATTCATTCAAAGCAAAACTCCGTCAAGTGGAAAGGAAGTTATGTAGAGAATAAGGAATTAATTAAAATCAACTCTCTTTTTCACTTTTACAAAAATTCACAACGATGTGCGAAATCCTGGTTTTCCCAAATAGAAAAAGGATTGACCATGTGCTTAACGAAAAATCATTCGAAACCAGATTTCGCAAGTAGGTGTTAAAATGATTTTTTACCAATGGGAGCGACTTGCACGACTTGGAAGGATTTGGCGATCCAGTGCTAAATTCAAAAAGACTACATAAATGACCTCAGGGTCAGTCAAGAGTCAGTGATGGGAGCAGCAAAAGAGAGACACATCTAAAATGTAACTTCAAACTTCAAGCGATTCGGACATTGTCCTGTTTCTCTTTCTCCTTATCTATTTCGACAATTGATACTAGAACATTTTGTACGAACTCTACCCTTAACCTCTTAATAATGTTTCTAATTGAACATTAACTTCTACAACTTATGTTATTCCTCGTTTTAATAAATTTCTATTTTTAAATTCAAAATCTATATTTTATTATTCCACTCTTCTACACTAATCCACACATTCCGACTGACTACCAACCTTCTGATGATGAAAACCCTCTGATAATTCTGATGATGATATATTCTGCATAACACTTATAAGCTGTAGGGAGTTCGGTTAAGTAAGACACAAGGCTGAATCAAAGAAGCATTAACCAGCTCCCCCTACGCTTCAAGTCCTTTCTTCTCACTTTCCTTTATTATCTTCTGTCGGCGTTCCTGTAGTTGCTTTTGTGTGCGTTATTGGTGCTGTATCATTAGCATATCTCATGTTTTTTTTTAGTCAGACAGATGGGAGCCGAGTAACGACAACTTCAAATCAACCAGAAGATAAGATTAGGTCGCACCTTGTTCTCGTTCTCCTTATCTCTTTCAACAATTGCTAGTACAAACATTTTGTACGAACTCTACCCTTAACTTCTTATTAATGTTTCTAATTGTACATTAACTTCTACAACTCATGTTATTCTTTCCTTTTAATAAATTTCTATTTTAAAATTCAAAATGTATATTTTATTATTCCACTTTTCTACACTAATCCACACATTCCGACTGACTACCAAACTTCTGATGATGAAAAACCTTCTGACGATAATTCTGCATAAAACTTGTAAGCTGTAAGGAGTTCGGTTAAGTAAGACGCAAGTCTGAACCAAGAAACATTAACCACCTCCCTACGCTTCATAATCCTCCTCCGTATTTCATATAATTTCCTCAATAATTCAAGAATTCCTCTACTTATTTACAGCAAATATAATGTAATTCTTTTATCCATTTACTGAAAATATTAGATCGGAATTTTCAAATTCACGTGTTTTCATAAAAATACATAATGTTCTTCTTTCTTGCTTTTTTATTAACTACATATCAGTCAGTTCAGCGTCATACGGAATATACGCTCTAGGCGATCATGTCTCTTTCAAGACATGACTGACTGGGCAGAAGATTATCCCGCAGTATGTGACCATTACTTTCTGCGGTAGACTGGTTGCCAGCCAAGGATATAGAATCCAATCTGTCCTATTTAACCCATAACTGGAGGGAAGAGACGGATTATTACCTTTCCCAATGGTATTTGCGCATAAGTGAATGCAATGAATTCAACTGGAATTTGAAATCGGCCCCCCGATTTCTCGTTCCGAGCCGATATCCACTGCACTAAAACGCATATCTAAATACATATACCTCTTCTATAATTGAAGGCGTTGCGTATTTCTGACTAGAATCATTGGTTAGCGTTCGATCCCATATAAAAATTCAAATTTCAGATTCCGATTTCTAATACAGATAGAGCGTTCCTTTTTAAAAATCGTCGAAGAGCCAGTTTTTTTTTTTTTTTATCCTCGCAGACGCTGGTGCAGTTGTGTCCAGAAAACTGTTTATTAAATCTGCATGAGTAAATATTGCATGGCCATGTTTAAATAATGTTCTCTTTTGCTTGAGCGGTAAATATTCATTGGCCAGTATGGGGATCAAACCCACGAAATTCGCGATATTAGCACGAAGTTCTAACCAACTGAGCTAACCGGCTATCGGCTCGGAACGAGAAATCCGGGAACCGAGTTCGAATTCTAGTTGAATTCATTGCATTCACTTACGAGCAAATACCCTTGGGAAAGGTATTAATCCCTCTCTTCCTTCCAGTTATGGGTTAAATAACAGGACAGATTGGGTTCTATAGCCTTGGATGGTAACCAGTCTACCGCAGAAAGCAATGGCAACCTACTGCGGGATAATATTCTGCCCAGTCCGTTATGTCACTTTCGAGACATGATCGCCCAAGCGTGTATCATGTGCCATACATGATACACGCTTGGGCGATCATGTCTTATATAAGACTTAACTGACTGACTCTTTTGCTTCTTGGTCGCCTCCCTGTTCTTCTTTTCTCCCTATACTTCTTATCCTCTCTCTTCTCCTCCCTCTTACTTTTACTCGCCCCCTTTTTTTTATTTTAATCTTTCTCATATTTACACTTTTTCCTCATTTTCTGCTTTTACTTTACTTTCAGCCTCTTCGTCTAACTCTCCACCTTTGTCCGACAGCTATTCTTCCTATTAGTTTTCCCTTTCTTACTCTTCGTTTTATAAGTTATTCATCTGTGCGTCCTTCAGGACATGGTTTACAGAATATTTAACAAAGCTTATCTGGATATCATGGGTTCAATCCTGAAGTAAGGGAGAGCAGAAATACATGCCTATTCATTGGAGAGACAGATTAAAATCGTAAGGAAAACTTATGAGCTTTGCAAAGATGAGAGTTAAAGGAGTGAGAATAGCGCATAACCTGCGCGTTCAAAAAGAGTTTCCATCTGAGGAAAGCCTCAAGGTACGACGGTCAGTATATATACGAGTGGGTGCACACTATCAAAAATGACGGCCAAATATTTACATCGATACGCCGTCTAAAATGACGGCAAAATATATTTTGATTTACCTTCTACTGAATATCTTACATAATGACAAAAAATCCAAACCCTACATCCGCACCCTGAGCGTGACAGAAGGGATATATATATATATATATATATATATATATATATATATATATATATATCCTATACTATATATATATATATATATATATATATATATATATATATGGCCTATACTTCCGTTTAACCATGGAATAACGTGTCTGTTTTAATTTTTACATATATTTGCTCTATATGTATTTATATACATATATATTTAGAGCTCTACTGGGGAGTTATCCTACCACTTTATGCACAAGATCCTCCTTTGGATTCTACTATATCTACACCGCATGTTTATATATATATTTCGAATTCCAGTTTACTTACAAGAAATACCTTGGGAAAGGTATTAATATGTCCCTTCCTTCCAGCTATGGATTTAATAGCAGAACAGATTGTGTTCCATAGACTTGTTTGGCAACTAGTCTACCCCAGAAAGTAATGGCAACTTATTGCGAGAAAATTTTTGCCAAGTCAGTCATGTCTACTTCAAGACATGATCCCCCAAGCGTGTATCACACATGACACTTAGCTGACTGACTGAAATATTCTTCACTACACGACGACATAATTATTGCAAAACAGTGTGACAGGAGGGAAATTCACACACACACACACACACACACACACACATATATATATATATATATATATATATATATATATATATATAAATACATAATGGCCTTTATTATAATAGAAAGGATGTATATATATATATATATATATATATATATATATATATTGATTGATTGATTGATTGTTTAATTACTTGGTTTCTGGTTTTAATATGGTTAGACCAGTGCACATTTGTATTAAAAAGTGTTCAATACAATTATATTGCAGAACTTTTGAATATTTTCCATTTGTAACGAATTATTACACGACCTAGGTTTCTACCATGAGTGGTGTCTTCAGGCGATTTGCAATAACATATATATATATATATATATATATATAGTGTTGTAAATAAGTTGTTGAACTCGTAGGTTTTTTAACCTTTTGTTCATGCATTTACTTTTATAAAGAGTGCTCGATACAAATGTAGAGCGTTATACTGTAATGGTTGTTACAATATTTTTATAAATTCATAGTATCACTACACAAAAATTTTCGCGTTTCGAAGCCAGCCCATTATGTTGTTGGCTTCATCTTCAGGTGATTTTTAGAAATGAGAATTATCTAGTTGAAAAGCCAGTTTATTTGTGTTGGATTTGTTTTTTGGGGCGGGTGTTAGAGGGGTTGGTCTGTATTTTGAGTTCTGTAGACCTTTTTAAGGTCTTATGGTTAAGTGTTTGTTTGTGGCTGAGTTCAGGATAGGTTAATCTATGAATCTTGTAAGGGTTTAGGCTGCTGGCGCCTTGCGTGTTGTTATTTGGTTTAGGGGTTGGTAGGTGTTGTTTTGTTTTGGGGTTGGTTCTTTTTTTTAATTTATGTTATTTTGTATTGGGGTGTGTGCTTTTTTGTTTTTTTTATTTTTTGTTTTCTATAAAATATATTCTTTATCATAAAATATATTTTTCATAAAAAAATATTTGATAATATTCTATAATATTTAAAATATTTTATAATATTATAAAATATAATATTTTATAATATTTAAAAAATATATTTCTTTTATAAAATCTATCCTTTATAAAACACATTGTATAAATATGAAATATATTTTTATTTATTTATCTACTATTCTGCTGCAGATGCATTATTTTTTGTTGGTATTGTATAGGGTTTGTTTTCTTTTTCTGTTTATTTATAGGATTGGTTGTGTGTATTTTCTGTGTGGTGTTTTTTTGATTATTTAAATTTTAGCGAGAAATATTTGCGATGTTTGCATATTACTGCTAATTCGTCTCTACGGTTTAATAAATCGTTGCTGTTAGGGTACTGAAGAATGTGTAGATTTTCACTTAGACATAAAGGGCAGATGTCGTTAAGTGAGTTGCAAGTTCTAGTTTTTTCTAGGATTTTCCATTTTACTTTGGGTTTCTGTTTTGAATCCTTTAGCTTATTATTATATTATTAAATATTACGGAAAAAGAAACATTATATTTGCCAGTCAGTGAAGTGCCATTTGTGATACACGTTTTTGGTGATCATGTCTCGAAAGAGACATGACTGACTGGACAGAAGATTATCCCACAGCGGTAGACTGGTTGCAAGCCAAGGTTATAGAACCCAAACTGTCCTATTATTTAACCCATAACTGGAGGGAAGAGACGAATTAATACCTTATTTATGCGTAAGTGATTGCAAGGAATTCAACTAGAATTCGAACTCGGCTCCACAATTTTCCGTTCCGAGTCGATATCCACTGCACCACAACACACACCCTGCATTATATTGGTAGGTGTTGCAAAAAAGGAATTTTTTTTAATAAAAATTCTGACAAAAATATAAAAAAAGTAATAATAAAAAATTATATCCAAAAATATAATAAATAAATAATACTAAAAAAAATTTACTAAAGACAGAAAAAGCAACTATTATAGGGAATCATAAAGATATAGACAGTGTAAAGCATAATTGCCCTAAAGTAAATATTTTTTTAATATTATATAGACAGAAATATTAAAAGATTATAAAAAAAATTATATGAAAAAATAATAAATAAATAATACACACAATAAAGAAAAATACTAAAGACAGAGAAAGTCTTAAATATATAGATAGCTGTAGTGTAGATCATAATTACCCTAAAGTAAATTTTTATTTTCTTTAACTAATATATAAACAAAAATATTAAAAAATAATAAAAAAAAATTATATCCAAAAAAAATAATAAATAAATAATACACACAATAAAGAAAAATACTAAAGACAGAGAAAGTCTTAAATATATAGATAGCTGTAGTGCAGATCATAATTACCCTAAAGTAAATTTTTATTTTCTTTAACTAATATATAAACAAAAATATTAAAAAATAATAAAAAAAAATTATATCCAAAAAAATAATAAATAAATAATACACACAATAAAGAAAAATACTAAAGACAGAGAAAGTCTTAAATATATAGATAGCTGTAGTGCAGATCATAATTACCCTAAAGTAAATTTTTATTTTCTTTAACTAATATATAAACAAAAATATTAAAAAATAATAAAAAAAATTATATCCAAAAAAATAATAAATAAATAATACACACAATAAAGAAAAATACTAAAGACAGAGAAAGTCTTAAATATATAGATAGCTGTAGTGCAGATCATAATTACCCTAAAGTAAATTTTTATTTTCTTTAACTAATATATAAACAAAAATATTAAAAAATAATAAAAAAAAATTATATCCAAAAAAATAATAAATAAATAATACACACAATAAAGAAAAATACTAAAGACAGAGAAAGTCTTAAATATATAGATAGCTGTAGTGCAGATCATAATTACCCTAAATTAAATTTTTATTTTCTTTAACTAATATAATAACAAAAATATTAAAAAATAATAAAAAAAAATTATATCCAAAAAAATAATAAATAAATAATACACACAAAAAATACTAAAGACAGAAAAAACAACTGTAATGGGGAATGTGCGTTGTGGCGCAATGGATATCGGCTCGGAACGAGAAATTGGGGAACCAATTCGAATTCCAGTTGAATTCCTTGCATTCACTTACGCGCAAATACCCTTGGGAAAGGTATTAATCCGTCTCTTCCCTCCAGTTATGGGTTAAATAATAGGACAGATTGGGTTCTATAGCCTTGGTCGGCAACCAGTCTACCGCAGAAAGCAATGGCAACCTACTGCGGGATAATCTTCTGCCCAGTCAGTCATGTCTCTTTCGAGACATGATCGCCCAAGCGTGTATCGCGCATGGCACTTAACTGACTGACTGAATGGGGAATCATAAAGAGATAGATAGCTGTAGTGTAGATCATAGTTACCCTGAAGCAGTCTTAAATAGACAATTGAAAAAAATATGAAAAAAGAAATTTATATATATATATATATATATATATATATATATATATATAAATCAAGGGAAAGAGGACCCAAGTTTTTACGAATTTGAGTTCCCTGGCATTTATTTTTTAAATGTAGCGTTCAATACAATAAATACTGCAGAGCATAATATAATCATATAATGATGAATTAAAAGTACATTGCGACACGGAAATTTTTATGTTTTAAATTAGAATCACGTCATCAGGCAATGTTGGATGTTGGTTGTGAAAATGATTTACATTTCTATGTAAATCTCGAAACATAGAAATTCCCGAGTCGCAATTACTTATAATTCATAATTATATGATTATATATATATACAGGGCCGTAGCTGATGCTAAAAAAGCACCGGGCACAGAAAAAAATTGCCCGGATTTATTAGTTGACAATGTGATGACGTCATCAGTGTCATCCGTTTCCCGAAACTATGATTTTTGCGGATTTTTTCAGCTATTCCAATGGAAATTAGGCACTAAACGTGAACGAAAGCAGGAAACCGGGTTCGGACTTTCTGAGTATAACCAATCTTTTCTCCCAAAATTAATAAATAAACAAACAGATTTTTACTGCATTCATTCGGATGATTTCTTCGTTTTTCTTTCTTTCTTTCTTTCTTCGTGAATTGCTTAGTTTGATTTCTGACGAAGACATTTTTCTTTGATCGGATTTTCACTATGGTGTGCCCGGTAGTCAGATACGGCCATGTATACATATATACATACACACATATATATGTATATAAATAGAAATCGGTACAACCATATACACACACACATGTATATATTTATACAAATATAGACATACACACATACTTGCATATGCACATAGCCGCTCAAATGCCGCCTCATATATTCATATATATACATACATTTACGCACACGCACTTGTAGATAAAGAAATTTGTTAAAAAGTAATAAATCATGAACTGGGAAGTGAAGGTTTAAAGTTTTTGTGTATATATATATATATATATATATATATATATATATATATATATATAGTAAGCAATTCATCGAGTTTTATGCAACCTCAACAGAATGCAGAAAGCACTGAACGGCCGTTTCGTCCTATATTTGGGACTCATCAGCAGTGCGCATCCACTACCAGGAATTGAAATCCAGACAGTTGCGTTACTTAAGCGAATGTCATACCAACTGTACCACGGGCCCCGGTGGCAAAGAGGTAACGATTTAAACTCGATATAACGCCGCTCATTCACATATTCCGTGGTGGAACTCTGCTGAGCTCCTTTTAAACATAGCACTGTGCCTTCCAGAGCCAAGACTACTATCACTAAGCCGCTCACACTGGAACATTAAAAGCCGGTTCAAGCAACGATATACAGATGAGAAATTGTAGGAGGATTTGAAATATTAAGTAACTCATCGGGTTTTATTTAAAATTCCTGATAGTGGATGCGCACTGCTGATGAGTGCCAAATATGGGACAAAACGACTGTCTAGCGCTTTCTGCATTCTGTTGTGCTTGAATAAAACTCGATGAATTACTTACTTAATATTTCAAATCCTCCTACAATTTCTCATATATATATATATATATATATATATATATATATACCTGTTACGCTAAAGGGAATACACTCTGAGAAAACAGCTAATAATACTCTCAGATATGTTGGCATTATTTTCGACGGCAGGAGTACACTCTACTCGTATATATATATATATATATATATATATATATATATATATATTTCAATTCATGTATACGCAAATGCAAAAGTAACCTAAATCCTTATGATGAAAACTGTTTCAGTTTTATATAGCTTTAATTAGACTAACGAAAATACTTTTAGTTAAATTTTCTGGCCATTTTCTTGATTTCTGATGAAATGCTGCTTTTGTGCTATGTAAATTGTCCAATGTCTGAGTACGCTAGATTTTTATAAACTGTTATCAAAGAATTTGGGGTTGTTGCTGATTTTGCCCTATGTCTGTTTAAACAGTTTACAAAATACTGCGTCAAGTAACCAAATACAAGAAATCCGACAAATCTTTACCAATTAAACAGAAATATTATATCGCATAAACTGTAAAAGCAACCACAAATACTAGAAAATTTAACGCTCACGGTATAAACTGAAGACAAAGGAGGTTGGGTAAAAAAAAAAAAAAAGAAAACAGCGATTAACCTGCTTAGCTTCTCAGCACTATATTTTCTCTTTTTCGTTTTTCTACTGTTTTTCTTTCTTCTTCTTTTTCACTTTCTATTACTTCGTTACATTCTCACTAACCTCGTTTTCGTCTCCTTTTATATTTCTGTATTTCGCCGCTTTCTTTTCTTTCTTTCTTTCATTATCTTCTACTCTCCAGGCTCTTTTTCCCCATCATGCTTTTTCACTTCTTTTATTCTTCTGTTTTATTCCCTTTCTTTCTTCTTTTCATCTTTCTCATTTAATTTATCAATCTTATTTTCTTTCCTCGTCTTCAGACTTCCATCTTCTTCGTCTTTTTGAACGTCAGTCGTTGGTCGCCATCTTGCATAATATTTGAAATTATTTTTTCCAATTATTCAAAAAATCCATTTCTACTTGCAAAAAAATATAACTAAATGCAAGTTGTTTTTTATTCGTTTACTCAAAATATTAATTCAGAATTTTTAAATTCACGTGACGTTTAATTTTCATAAAAATACATAGCAATTTTTTAAAATACATATACCTGCTGCCATATACCTATATTTTTGTATATTTTGTATATTTCTGACCAGAAACAGTGGTCTGTTTTCGGTGTCATTAAAATCCGAATTTGAGAGGGTGAATAAAAAAACAATTTCCCTAGTCTCGCAGGAGTCGATGCATTTGTGTACATTACATTTTTAATAAATTCTCAATAATTAAACAGTGTAATTATATATAATAATCATGTGGGAATGGATAGCAGCAAATTTTAAAAAAGAAAAAGAGATCAAACGTTAATTAGAGCAACAAAATCGATGAAATTGTGGCGACCTATAACCGCCCACCTCATTAAAGGCTATGCCTTTTTAACCTCACTTTTTTTTTTTTTATTTCTAAATGTGCTTTTTATCACATGAAATTTGGCGACGAGCGAGCAACTTTTCATTCCGAAAATGCGACACAGAGGAAAAAAGTTTGGGAACCACTGGTTTGAACATTTGTAAAGAGTGAATCGTTATCAGATTATTTGAATAATAAATTGTTTACTTTCACTGTTGTATTGGTATGTCATTGTTGCGTGGCTGTACTGGCCTATTTTTGGAAAAAATAGGAAATTGCTGTTTACTAGAAAGAAACGATTATAAAGACGTTGGCGGAAAATTCTCATTGAGGTTACCATTTTGTTTTCTGTTGAATACTCTACAGTACAGACACAGATGAAATGCGTATTAACTGGAATCATAGGCTTCAACTAGCAACGCTCAATACAAACTGTCTTAGGGGAATCAATAAAATCTGTCGAATCTTTTACATACGTAGGAAGAGAAATAAATTCTACGGTAATTTTTTGTTTTGTTCCCCGAAGGCCTTTACCCTTTCAAATATTTCCAAAACATCCCTATTTCCGTGCAAATGTAAATGCTGAACTCAAATCGATAATTGTTTATTGAAGAAAACTACCTTTTTTCATTTTATCGAGCAGAAAAATATGGAACTTCTTGTCGCTGTTTATCTCACCTCGTAACCACGGTTCAAAAATGTTATTCACTGCAGACTGAATTCACGCGTAGTTTTACGATTTTTCGGTCTTTTTACTTCCTTTTTCCAATTACTACACGGTAAATGAGTTCCGAAACCGAACAGATCGCGGAGTAATTGTTTAACGGGAGTAAATCGGCCGAAATAAATATCCTACGCATCATGTCATTCAGCGGTGAATCGGATATGAGATCATGGTAAGGGGTGAGATATAGTCCGATAAATTTCTGGCCGATATCATGAAAAAAAGGTAAGTTTCTTCAATAAACAATTATCGATTTGAGCTCAGCATATACATTTGCACGGAATTAAGGATGTTTTGGAAAGATTTGAGGGGGTAAAGGGCTTCGGTGAACAAAATAAAAATTTACCAATTCTACTAAGAAGGACGTAAAACTTTACATAGCTAAAATCTGGATCACCTTGAATGAAATGGATATAATCTGGAAATCTGCTTCATCAGACAAACCCAAGCGGAGATTATTTTGAAACACCGTAGAGTCGGTGTTAATGGAAGTAACTGTAGGAAATATTTCCTCGCAAATTACCTGAATATCGGGCCAGAATAAAAATGCCGAAAATTCAACTCGCCGGTATAATCTCGCGAACTGCCATCCACCCAACCAGTCAGACCTAAAAAACATCTCTCCTGCTTCGAGAACAACGACTGCTTTTATCAGCCGATCAATTTTTTCCATTGGCCGACAACTCAGAGAGGATGCTAAATATTTGCATATATTTTTATAGCGACTCCTGCGACAGACTTTTTTTTTTAAAATATTCCGTCTTCAGCATGTTATGCGGAATATGTGCCCCTTTTTTCTGTTTGGGTCTGTAATTTTCTTTTTCGCCGCATTTTCTGTCGTAGTATTAACGCCACGCGCTGTCGCTTGGTTTGACGGGGTAAGTCGCCGTTTTCTTCGATTTAGTAACCAAAAAAGTTTTGTCCGCTTCTAAAGGAAAAAAAGAAAACGCTTCACAGTATGTGTAACTTATTAATTTATATTTAGTCTTCGAAGTAATCGCTATCGGCTTCCAGCACCTTCTGCCAATGTGTCTCAAACTGTTCAATGCCCTTGCGGTAGAACTCGGGGGATTTTGACGCAAAGAAGTCCGTGAGGGCTTTGCAGTCTGTTCATTGGTGAATGATTTCTCACGAAGATGATTATCCAGGGAGTGGAAGAGGTGATAATCGGATGGCGCAAGGTCAAGTGAATAAGATAGATGGCACAAAGTCTCCCACCCAAGTTGCTGTACGGTATCCCTGACCACTCGCGCGACGTGCAGCCTGTTGTTGTCATGGAGGAAAAGCACACTTTTGCGATTCAACAGTGCTGGCTCCTTCTGGCGCAATGCCTGTTGCACACGTTTCAATTGCGGCGAGTATAAGTTTCCAGTGACCGTTTGGCCCGTTGGTAGCAGTTCATAATGAACCACTTGACGACCTGTCCACCAGACACAAAGCATAATGAGGAGACAACCAATGTCTGGAACGCTTGGGAGTTTTGTACAGAACCCACTTTTCCTCACTGGTAAGCACTCGATTGAATAAGGATGCGGTACGGTAGCGAGAAAGCAGCGGTACGCAGGCTGCCACTCGTCGTCCCTTGTGAACCTCCAACAGCGTTTGCGGAACCCACTTGCTCTGTTTATACGTCTTACCTAGGCGATGCAAGTGAAGTTTAACTGTTTCATTGGAAACCTTGAACTGTCTTGCAAGTTCACCACACGTTAGACAACTGTCCTCTTCAATGGCCGCCTCCAGGACTCCGTCATTCAAGACCTGTGGTCGTCCACTGCGAGGCTCACCATAGAGAGACAAATCTCCCGACTTGAATTTTCGAAACCAATGCCTTGCAGTACGTTCATCCACAGAACTCTTCCTAAACGCTTGATATGCGGCGACTTGATGCAATTGCTGATAAGCCCACTTTGAAGTCGTAAAGCAAACAGCCCCGAACGAGATCTCTGGACACTTCCATCCTTCTCACAGCTGTCCGGCTTATAACTGATGGCCGGGCACGGTGCGCGTGTTTTTTTTAACGTCTGATGTTCCTACTTCCGGTTGTCTGAATTTTAAAACAATTGCTACACGCATTTCGTATATATTTCAGCTTCATTCAATGACTAATCAAAAAAACGGACAGAACTTTTTTTGGTTACTTTGTATATGGCGCCACTAGCAGAAGAAGCAAGCTGGGCTGGCTTCCTCCCCGATGGAGGAAAATGAATTGGGATTTGTTTAAGGGCAGTTTAAAAGATTTATTTAACCCGTAACTAGGGACGGATTAATACCTTTCTCAAGGGTACCACCACGTAAGTGAATGCAAGGCATTCAACTGGAATTTGAACTCGGCTCACCGATTTCTCTTTCCGAGCCGATATCCACTGCACCACAACGCGCATCCGTCACTAAACGCTTACAGCGCCTGGTATTCCTAAGCGGTCACCCATCTAAGTACTGACCAGGCTCAACTTCGTTGATCGTACGAGAAGCGGTGTATTCAACGTGATATGACCGTAAACAATACCTCTACCTGTACATTAAATAAATTAACTTGATATAACCTACAATCGAGTGATGAGAACTATACTGAACATCTCTCAAAGACAGTATCCAACCGCACTATGGACCTTTCCTTGATATTTCTACAATCTTACGCGAAAGCTGATTGAGTCTTAAAGAAGAATGCTGGC
>JBBBDQ010001080.1:607500-617500 GCA_037127315.1 Ascarosepion bandense
TGAGAAGAAAAACGCCCGAAAGTTCGGTAAGCACTCAAACGAAGTTTTCTTTTCATTTCAAAAATTTGTTCTCATATTTGTGTATTCCTACGCCTAATTAGTCGTGTTACGCATCTTTAGTGCCGGTGTATTTGTTCGCTTCAGCAAATGCAGAAAAAGAGGGCGAAAGAGGAGTCAAAGAAAAAAAAGACAAATAGTAATGAAACTATACAAAAATACCTTTCCGAGAAAGCCAAACAATACGTACTGAGCAGGTGTGTTTAATTGTATGTAGCGTAAGGTGTGGGCCGGTGCTGTTATAAAAGTTACGGCAAAATATTTATATCGATATGCCATCTAAAATGACTGCAATATATATATTGATGTACCAACTATTGAGTATCTTACATTAAGATATGAGAAAAAAAATAATCCAAAGCCATAAGCGAGACAGAAGGGATATATATATATATATATATATATATATATATATATATATATCCCTTCTGTGTATATATATATATATATATATATATATATATATATATATATATATCCCTTCTATATATATATATATATATATATATATATATATATAAGGAAATTACTGGAAAGTAATTGACACTCACCTAAAGCGAGCTGAATATAAAATGCTCCTCTTACCAATAACGATTCCACCGAACTTCTCTACGGCATATGACTTCATTGAACTTTTGTCCTTTTAATTTATATTTTAATTGGGGTCATCAGGAGAGAATGTGCACCGTTTCGGGGCCTTCCTCTCAACGGTTTCCCTTGCACACCGGCCCCCCCTCACTGATGTGAGGCCCCATTATAACGAAATACATGTGTACTTGTTCAAATGTCTAACGGCGAAATTAATTTACGAAAAACGAGAAACGGCAAACCTTGCGTTCCGAGAATGCAACGGGAACCTCATATATATATATATATATATATATATATATATATATATATATACTTGAATACAGAACGGTCTTTATTATAATACAGATGATATATATATATATACATGAGCCAGATGAACCTACCTAGGTTTTTCCTAAATGGAAAGCTGACGATCCGTTCGGGAGAACCCTAGGTAGGTTCGACTGACACATTAGGTTCTATTAAGTTCGCTCTACCTTTGTATTAAGCGCTTTTTGTTAGATGGTTACTCGTGTCGATTTTTTTGTTTTGTTTTTTCTTTGGGCTTTGTGCTGATTTCTGTCCGAACACTTCTTTTGACAGACTTTTCTGTCCTAAGCTCTTTATTTTTTTTACTTTTTAAAACCATTTCTTTCCTTCGATCGAAAGTTTTCGAGGAAGGTTTTCGAGACGAGTATAACTATATATAAACTCGCTTATATATATATATATATAATTGGATACAGAACGGTTTTTATTATAATACAGAGTATATATATATATATATATATATATATATATATATATATATATATATATATATATATATATTCTTTGCAACTCGAAGACATAATTATTGCAAAAAATAAAATAATAATGCACTATTAAAAAGCGAACACGCGGGAAGATCTTTCATAACTGGTAATTAAGTTTAATAACTGGTAGTAAAGAACAACTTTGGACAACTAGAGAATGTCAAGCAGGAGATGGACAGACTGAAGATCAATATCCTAGGCATATGCGAAACCAGATGGCCTAATAATGGAGACCTCAGTAGCGACACCCACAGGATAATTTATGCAGGAGGCAAAAACAACGAAAAAGGGGTTGGCTTAATACTAAACAAAGAAGTAAAGAAATGTAATCTTGGATACTGTCAGCTTTCAGAGAGAGTCCTCTTGGTTAAACTGCGGGGAAGGCCCTTCAATATAGCTATCATAGTTTATGCGCCGACAACTCAAAGTTCGGAGGACGAAATAGAAACATTCTAATCCATAATGGACAGTGCCAATGCTCAGTGCAAAAGCCAAGAAATTAGGATCATAATGGGGGGCTTGAATGCCAAGGTAGGTAAAGAGAGGGAAGGAGACACGACCGGCAACTTTGGACTAGGGGATCGCAACGAACAAGGAGAAAAATGGGTCAATTCTACTCAGCCAATGACCAGGTAATTACTAACACCTGGTTTCAAGAACACCCACGACGTCTATGGACATAGTGAAGCCCAGGAGGCAACATGAAGAACCAAATAGACTACATAACTATAAACAAGAGATTAAGGAACGCAGTGATCCAATGCAAAACATATCCAGGTGCCGACTGCGGAAGTGTCCACGTCCCAGTCATCTGCAAGCTAAGGGTGAAAAAAATTTAAAAATTTAAATGCAATGTCAATGGCCATCTTCTATCTAGTTGAATCACTTTCATATTTTATCCTTTCTTCAATACTCTCTGTATCCAGTCTTTCTCTCTCTCACACACACACTCACTCACTTTTTCTGTAACCTTTTGCTCGCCAGCGGCGGTCCCGCCTTACTTGGGTTGAAATGATTAAAAAAAAAAATAAATAAAATGTCTTTTACCTGATTTACGTTATGCCGCTCAGACCAGACACCATGACCAATCGCAGGGCGTGGTTTCTTCTAGTCGTTCGTTTGTGCCTTAATAGAGAAAATAACTCTTTGGCCAGATCACTACCAAAGAAATAAACAATGAGATGAAAGTTGGAAAATTCTAAATCACTTGCATCCTTCTTGTAAGGGCCGGTTGTAGGCCAACGAGGAAAAATAGAGTGAGATGATGAGGCGAACGATCAAAGCCGCATGTGCTTTCTTTTCGCGTGGCGGTCGCGCTGTCCTCTCTTCCGCTTCACTCAGTTGACCTCGTTTGTCAGGGCCGGTTGGCCACAGTTGGAAGATTCACTCCACTCAGTTCGGATTTTTTCTCAGCGTCGGCTGACCTGCGTGTTGGGAGTTCCGCACCACTCAGTTGATCTTCTTTGTCAGGGCCGGTTAACCTGTCTGTTGGGAGGTCTGCTTCACTCAGCTGACCTTCTTTATCAAGACGATAATTGTCAAAATGATTTCTGCAACATCCTAAAGATGTGTCCTTAACAAAACAACTGATATCCCTGCACATATTCGACATTTACAGTGATGAAACCCTGAGAGATTTCAAAGTCTTATTTTCTTGGCGGTTACATTTTTAAAAACATGAGATATGCTAATGATACAGCACCAATAACGCACACAAAAGCAACTACAGGAACGCCGACAGAAGATAATAAAGGAAAGTGAGAAGAAAGAACTTGAAGCGTAGGGGGAGCTGGTTAATGCTTCTTTGATTCAGCCTTGTGTCTTACTTAACCGAACTCCCTACAGCTTATAAGTGTTATGCAGAATATATCATCATCAGAATTATCAGAGGGTTTTCATCATCAGAAGGTTGGTTGTCAGTCGGAATATGTGGATTAGTGTAGAAGAGTGGAATAATAAAATATACATTTTACATTTTAAAATAGAAATTTATTAAGAGGAAAGAATAACATAAGTTGTAGGAGTTAATGTACAATTAGAAACATTAATAAGAAGTTAAGGGTAGAGTTCGTACAAAATGTTTGTACTAGCAATTGTTGAAAGAGATAAAGAAAACGAGAACAAGGTGCGACCTAATCTTATCTTCTGGTTGATTTGAAGTTGCCGTAACTCGGCTCCCATCTGTCTGACTTGACCGACATTGATAAAGTCCTTTTATTTTAATCTATATATTTTCGCACTTATACGCGAAGTCCTTTTGTTCATGCAAGTCGCTCCCATTGGTCAAAAATCATTTTAGCACCTACTTGCGAAATCTGGTTTCGACTTTTTCGTTAAGCAGATGGTCAAACTTTTTTCTATTTGGGAAAACCCAGGATTTCACACGTCATTGTGAATTTTTGTAAAAGTGAAGAGAGTTGATTTTAATTAATTTCTTATCAGCTACAGAGTAACAATCAGTTATAAGAAAAAAGTATGTATAGTTGTCAGAAAAAGAAACAATCCAAGATAGGACTTAAAAATACCAAATTCAGTCAGTCAGTTAAAGTGCCATATGTGAAACACGCTTAGGGCGATCATGTCTCGAAAGAGACATGACTGACTGGGCAGAAGATTATCCCGCAGTAGGTTGCCATTGCTTTCTGCGGTAGATTGGTTGCCAGCCATGGCTATAGAACCCAATCTGTCCTGTTATTTAACTCATAGCTGAAGGGAGAAGAGATAGATTATATTATTATTTTAAGTATAATTAGTGGGTGATCAGTTTATTACTTCATAACAATAGAAAAGAGATCCCCCACTTTATGTCCAGTAGAAATTTTAATTGTTTCCAACTTTTATGTTCAGTCAGTCAGTTAAAGTGCCATACGTGAAACACGCTTGGGCGATCATGTCTCGAAAGAGACATGACTGACTGGGCAGAAGATTATCCCGCAGTAGGTTGCCATTGCTTTCTGCGGTAGATTGGTTGCCAGCCATGGCTATAGAACCCAATCTGTCCTGTTATTTAACTCATAGCTGAAGGGAGAAGAGATAGATTATATTATTATTTTAAGTATAATTAGTGGGTGATCAGTTTATTACTTCATAACAATAGAAAAGAGATCCCCCACTTTATGTCCAGTAGAAATTTTAATTGTTTCCAACTTTTATGTTCAGTCAGTCAGTTAAGTGCCATACGTGAAACACGCTTGGGCGATCATGTCTCGAAAGAGACATGACTGACTGGGCAGAAGATTATCCCGCAGTAGGTTGCCATTGCTTTCTGCGGTAGACTGGTTGCCAACCAAGGCTATAGAACCCAACCTGTCCTGTTATTTAACCCATGACTGGAATGAAGAAACGGATTAATACCTTTCCCAAGGGTATTTGCGCGTAAGTGAATGCAATGAATTTAACTCGAACTCGAACTCGGCTCCCCGATTTCTTGTTCAGAGCTGATATCCACTGTACCACAACGCACATCCTATACCAAAGTCAACCATGTTCAAAAATTTTAAAATCTATAAAGAAAGAAGTGAAACTCACTCTTCCAAGGATTGTTGTTGTTGTTGTTGTTGTTGTTGTTGTTGTTGTTGGTTAGAAGATTCCCTGTGGAAATTATTCTGAGTCAACCGAAATCACAGGTCAGATACGTGGATGACAAGGTGCTAATAGCGGACACGGAAAGGAAAATGCAGGACCTTCTACAGAAGGTAGCAAAAGAAAGTGAGAAGAAAGGACTGGGCATAAACTCGAAGAAAACTGAATGTATGGTCATCAGCAAAAAATGGAGCCAATATGCCAATTACAAGTCGGAAAATCTAAAATAAAACAAGCAAAATAAAATTCAAATACCTGGGAAATGTTTTGACAGAGGATGGAAAGTGAAACATTGATATCAAAAGACGCATATCAAAAGACAGTAAAATCTCATTAGAAACAAAAGAAAACTATGTTGGATTGCTATGTGATATCTGTCCTTCTGTATGGAAGTGAATGTTGGACGACCTCATCAAGGATGAATGAGAGGCTTGAGGCAGCAGAAATGTTGTTTTACAGAAAGATGCTGAGGATCCATGGACGGAGCACGTTTGCAACGATGAGGTGTTGGAAAGGATGCAAACTTTTTTTTTTTTTTTTTTTTTTTTTTATAAGCGTTTCACCCCGAGCAAGGCATGTCACTGCCACTACTGTGCAGGGGGCTACGTAGAGTGGAGAAAGGCTGGTTAAATATAGGAAATAACAGAGGGTGGGTGATAGGCGGGTGAGGATACCGAGAATGAGGGTTGGGTAGATGAGAGTGTTGTGAGAATAGTTGGGAGTTAGTGTGATAGGAGGTGTCTATTGACCCTACATTTAAACACCTGTAGATTGTAACTGTCGGGAAAGCAGACTTGTGGAAGGGAGTTCCACAGGCGGGAAGCGCGAGAAAAGAAGCTGTTGGAGTAGAATTTACGGTTACATCTTATTTGTTTAACTGTAAGAGGGTGGGACCTAGTTGCTAATCTAGTATCTCGTGTAAATTCGTGCTTGGGCGGCACCAGTGATCTAAGCTCATCGGAGCAGAAGCCATGAAAGTACTTGTAGAAGAGGCACAGGGAAGCTACATCACGCCGGTGTGAGAGCGGCTGCAGCCGGTCTGCCAAATCAGTATCAACCACGTTACAGATCCTCCTTTGTATTTTGTCAAGAAGACCAAGGAGAGCAGCAGGGGCACCCGACCAGATATGGCAGCAATATTCAATACACGGGCGGATGGTAGATTTGTATACGTGCAGAATAGTTTCAGGTGGGAAAAATTTCCGGGCCCTGCACAGAGAGCCGACTTTCATAGCAGCAGATTTGGCAATGGATTCAATATAGTCATTCCATTTGAGGTCCGCCGAGAGTGTAAGGCCAAGCAGGCGTAGTATTTTACTCTCTGGGAGGCTAGCCTGTCCCATGCTAATGGGAGGTAGATGCGATTGTCTATGGTGGTTAGTTGATAACAGCTTTGTTTTGGAGGCATTGAAATTTACCAACCATTTCCTACCCCAGGTCACTACGGATTGGAGGTCCCTTTCCAGTGCGGCAGCGAGGTTCACTTTGTCGTCCAGACCTGGTTTCTGATCGATGCGGGAGTAGATTGTTGTGTCGTCGGCATACATGCCAACTTGGGATCTAATGGTGTCGGGGAGATCATTAATGTAGATCAGAAATAGCGTGGGACCTAGGATAGAACCTTGAGGGACGCCCGCGTTCGTCTGGTAGTTTTGGGAGGCATGCCCATTTAATACCACCTTTAATGTGCGGTTAGAGAGGAAGGACTGGATGAGGTCAAACAGATGTCCAGTTATCCCATAGCTTCGCAGTTTGCACAAGATGCCAGCATGCCAGACCCTGTCGAATGCTTTGGAGATATCCAAGGCAACGGTTCGGGCTTCACCATTCTTGTCGAGTGCCTGGTATATGTACTCGGTAATGGTCGTTAGCATATCAGCAGTAGACCTGGTGAAGCGAAACCCATACTGTTTGTCAGAGAGAAGCCCGTTGGTCATAAGGTGCTGAATCACCTCGGCGTTGATAATGGCTTCGAAAACTTTGCCAAAGATTGAAAGGAGACTAATAGGACGGTAATTGGCGGGGTCTGAGGGTTCGCCAGAATTCTTAAATATAGGTACTACGCAGGAGGACTTCCAACAGGCAGGTAAGCAGGAAGCAGATAGGCAGAGGTTATAGAGTTTAGAGAGGACAGAGGAGAGTTCTGGGGCACATTTCTTCAGTACTATGACTGGGATTCCGTCACCGCCGCTCGCTTTGTGTGGGTCAAGTTGCGCAATTATCTTGGCGACCAGCGAGGGCGAGATGAGGACGTTATTTAGTTGAGCG
Source organism: Ascarosepion bandense (assembly GCA_037127315.1). NCBI lineage: Eukaryota > Metazoa > Mollusca > Cephalopoda > Sepiida > Sepiidae > Ascarosepion > Ascarosepion bandense. The sequence continues at coordinate 614,793 of JBBBDQ010001080.1, forward strand.
TTAGTTCTGGGTGGGAAGTCTGGTGTAGGTATTCCTAACGAGTCCAGTGTCGAATTGGTTGAGAATTTACGGGCAAAGCATTCAGCCTTGTCGGCTGGGGAGGTGAGAACTTCAAATTCATTGATTAGTGGGGGTATTGAGGTCTTGTTCCTGCTGAGCACGCTTTTGCAGAGACGCCAGTAATCTTTGGAGCCAAACTTAGAGGATGCTATGCGTTGCCTAATTCTGGTAGCAAACGCCCTCTTGGCTTCGTTCAGTACTTTTTTACACTTGTTCCGTGCTGAGGTGAAAAGGCGCCTGTTTTGGTTCGACGAGCAGCTTCGATAGAGCCGGAAGAAATGGTTCCGGTGGGCAATAGCGGACGAGCAAGCGGGTGAGAACCAGGGGGACGAATTAGGTTTTAGTTGGAATTTTCTGGCAGGGATAAAAGCATCGATGCCAGCCTTAACCCAAGAGGAGACTTCGGAGGCACAGTCTTCGACAGGAAGATCAAAGACGTTGTTCCAGGGGACGTCGCAGAGGAAGTCCCTGAACGAGTCCCAGTCGGCTCTTTGGTAGCAGTATGATATTCTGCTGGTCTGGTTTTCTTGGGAAGAGTTAGTGCGGATTGATATGTTTACGGAGACTACGGCGTGGTCAGAGTTTCCAAGGGGGCAGAGTTGTCTGGTAGTGCAGGAGTCTGGGATGGAGGTAAAACAAAGGTCGAGTAAAGAGTCCCTTCCGTTAGGGTTTTTAGAGAAACGCGTGGGGAAGTCCACCACTTGCGTTAGAGCTTGGGCTATTGAAAAGTGCATGGTGCGGATCCCAGCAAGGTCGGTGGCTGAGTTTTCAAGCCACTTGGTGTGGTGGGCGTTAAAATCGCCAAACACAAATATATGGGCAGATGGGTGAGAAGAAATGGCCCTGTCGATGTTATTAGAGATGCAATCAAGTAACGTACAGTCAGAGGAGGAGGGGGAGCGGTAGACGAAGAAGAGATAGCTAACCGAGCTTAGAAGTGAGAGACGGAAGCACATGAAGGAATGATCAAGGGATTCAAGAGATGTGACCCTGGCTAGGGGGAGTTGTTCGCTGACATATACACCAAGCCCATGCATATGGACATTGGAGTCCTTCCTGAAGAGAGGAAGGTAACCAGAAACGAACAGCTCTGAAAAGGGGATAGAAGGGTCAAGGTTAGTCTCACATAAAACTCATAATTAATGTCATAAAGAGACAAAAGAGGTGCCTGGAACACGTAATGAGGAAGCAAGGCCTGGAGAATTTAATACTCACAGGTCGGATAAAGGGAAAGAGAGACAGAGGAAAGCAGTGCGAGACGTACTTGTTAAGTCTGAGCAAATGGATGGCGGAGCGGGGTTTAGAAGAGATACCAAGAGAAAAAATAGTCCATGATCGCCTACGTCCTGAAGGCACACGGTACATGAAAACTAATATATATATATATATATATATATATATATATATATATAATGTTACATAAATAAATATAAATATGAAGGTACATACATGTATAATATTATTACTCAGCTGTTAATAAAACAGCTCAATGTATTGTGAAGATATATATATTCTAATAAATATATATATTCTAATAAATATACATATTATCCTACGTCGATGGCACGACTAGGAGTTTCATGCGTTATGCAATCATCAGGTTAATTTTACAAACTGACAGTTTAAAAGATTTGAATTTAAGATCACTCGATGTTCATGGTAGTTAAAATCTCATGATGTTAGGTTACTACTTTTTAATAAAATCAGTAAAATTTAATACGCAAAAACTACGTGAAAATAATAAGTTTAATGAACTACATTAAAATACTGATCGTCTGAATCCTGATGAATAAAGCGAGAAGCAGAATTAGGCCAGAGATAGGACAAGAACGGTGCGGGTTCGTCAAAGACACTAGAACAAGGAATGCCATATTTAGATTAGGCTGCTCTCTGAGAGGTCAATAAAAATTAAGAAGGACTTGTACCTATGTTCTATTGATTATGCAAAGGCGTTCGACAAAATACGCCACAAAGAATTGATGGAGATGCTCAGCAACCACGACATATTTGGGAAAGACCTAAGAGTAATCAAGAATCTCTACTGGCAGCAAACTGCCTGCATATGGAGAGGTAACGAATTCAGGAGATATACAAAGATAGAAAGGGGCATAAGACAAGGATGTATCTTTTGACCGGATCTATTCAACTTCTACAGCGAGAATATATTCAGGTGCCTAGATGCTATGCCAGGATTTGTCATCGGAGGCCACAATTTGAACAACATAAGGTACGCAGATGATACAGTGCTGATTGCAGACACGAAAAGGAAACTACAAAACCTCCTACAGAAGATAGCTGAAGAGAGTGATAAAAAAAGGACTACAAATAAACTGCAAGGAAACCGAATGCATGGTCATCAGCAAAAAGAGCAGCCCAAAATGCCAAATACATGTGGCGGATACTAAAATCAGGCAGATACAACAGTGTAAATACCTGGGATGTGTTCTAACACAAGACGAAAAGTGCGAAGGCGAATTGACATGGCGAAGAACGCATTGCAGAAACTAAGTAGAGTATTAAGAGACAGGAAAATTTCACTAGAAACAAAGAAGTGAGTACTGGATTGCTATGTGATGTCAGTTGTTTAATATTGCAATGAATGCTGGACAATATGATCAAAGATGAAGGAAAACCTTGAAGCAACTGAA